>JBBPUC010000200.1:0-31068 GCA_038094375.1 Tubosaeta aff. heterosetosa | reverse complement strand
CGGCCTCGATCCAATCATCTGGTGATGGGCATCCGCGTGCCGGACTGGCTGGTTTCTTCGCAACGATTTCCACGATGTCGTCCTCGCCCTCTGGGGCCTCTTCTTCTGCCTCGTCCAAGAAAATATTCTTCAGAGGGTTCAGGAATGGCTTCGGACGTCTACATCCGGAGACTGCGACTTCTGTCAATCCGGTTAGTCTGCGTCTAGGTACTCTGCAGGTACACGCACCTGGGGCCTTGCCCTTGCCCTTGTCCACCACTGCCTCTTCTCCCGCCTTCTTCCCTGCCTTTCCACGACCTTTCAACCGGTCACACTTCATCTTTTGCTGTGCACACGGACCGCAGACCCGGTTAGCCAGACTGACGCAGACGATGTGCCTTTTGAGGCACTGACCGCATGAGGCCAGGTCCGGGCTTACGAGCAGCGCGACCACAATCACCTTGGCCAGCGGAGGTGCTTCCTCGTTCTCGTTCTCGCCCTCGTCCTCAATGATCGGGCACGTGCACCACCACATTCTGTCAGTTCTGAGTCAAAACCGATAGCCTTTGTGACGTACCTTGTTCCACATCAACCTCACCGCTCTGCTCGCCTCTTCCGGCTCCGGTTCCGGACCTGTTAGTCCGCAATCCGCGTTTTTTGCGGTCGAGGGCCCCACTTGTGCCTCGGCCTCACACCTCTCCCTCTCCTTCCGAGCGTCAGTCCATTTCATGTGCAGCTCGTTGCTGCTTCGCATTGCTGTCAGCATCCGCGGGTTGATCCAATGCTCAAGTCCCTGCTCGCCAGCCACTGCGAGACACCGGCGAAGCTGTTCCTACACGCGAAGTTAGTAAATGGATATTCCGCAAAAACCCACCACATACCAGTACCAAATCCCATCTCCCTATCCATATCCCTTGGTCTTCTTCCAGGTCCTCCTTGTCGTCCGGGATGCATTCCACAAGGTCCTGGACGATGTTGCATGCGCCTTTCAGGTTCGTGGCCACGATGGTGATCGGCAATGGATTGTAGGCGGTCGACGCGTACTGAATGAGCTTGTCGAAGGTGGTTGAGTTGGTTGACATGGTGAGGGGAGAAGTGAGGAGTTGTGGATGTGGTGGTTGTGGAACGGAAACCGCATCTTAAGTACCCAAGCGGGTCCATTTTCGCATTTCAAGGTCTGCACTAAACCGAGTCACGTGACTGACTGTGGACAGTCAGCACTCAAGTACCCTGCGGATGTAGGAGCCCGAGGCTCTCTACATTTGTAGGAGACGTTTTACAGGTATTCTAGGTATCGTCATCCGTCGCTCAAGACCTTCCTTTGTGTCCCGTGTCTATCCGTGTCGATCCAGGTGGAATCCAGTTCAGATTGTTGGTATCTGGAGAGTCCGCACAGTCCGATGAAGTATCCGGATCGGACATCTTATTCATGATTTATTTCTTGTTTTCTTATGTTTCGTCTCTCTGTCATACTTATCTTCCCCTGTTTTGATTCAGTTTGATCATCTTGGTTATTGATAATGCAGAAAGGTGTTCCTGTTTCAGATCATTCTACTTTGACATACTTTGACAGTCCTGGGAAATACCCGGACTATAAAGCCTTGTATCTTGTGATTGCAAATGTATCTCTCTCTTACAGGAAGAATTTGTCTGGTCTTCGATCTCATCCTCGTCCTCACTGCCTGCCTTTTCTGTCCAGTTTTGTTAAGACCGGATTACTCGTCCCTTCTCATTTCAGTCCAGTTTTGCATTGGATTGACCTCTCCTTGAGCTGAGTATTGTTGGGCTTCCCCTTCACATTGCAGAACCTATCTACGAACCCCTTGAGACAAGTCTATCTTGCACCCCACACAAAACATCTACCTTACACCGTGGGAGCGGAATTTTCCATTGCATTGTTCCTTCAGGATGAGGGTGTATCTGATACATTTGAAGGGTCGGAATAAGGTGGGATCTACAGATCATTTGAATAGTGTGTGGTACGATGTATCTCCATTGAGTGTGGCTGTCGGACTCCTTGCGGAGATGTATGCAGCTGTGGCCATCACGTCTGCCCAAAAGGACTTGGGGAGTTTAGAGTCTTCAAGCATGGAGTTCGCTAGTAGAGAGAGGGTTTGGTTCATGTGCTCTGCAAGTCCATTTTGTTCAGGAGTGTACAGAGCGGATGTCTCCAGATTTGTGCCATCGCTCCGGAGTGTGCTTTTGAACTCCTTGTTTGTATACTTGCTCTCCCCGTCACTCCAAACAAACTGGACGTAGAGGTTTGAGAAATGTTCTGAGTCAACCTCGGGGCGGAAAAAGGCCTCAGAGTCGGACTTCCAGCGGATGTAGGTCTCCCAGACTTCGCTCTTTCACTTCAAGAAGTATATCCACAGAAATTGTGTGAAATCGTCAACTATGAGCAACCAATATCAGTATCCTTCTCATGATACTGGAGTTATCAGTCCTCCAACGTCTGTATGTACTATTTCTAGCGGTCTGGAAGTGCGCACATCATCTTTTGATTTGAAAGGGAGTTTCCACATTTTTCTGGTGGTACAGGATTCGCAGAATTCTGGTGTTCCGGTGAGTCTGTCAATACCTTAGAGTAGGCCTTTCCGGACCATGGTTTGGATTCTGGGTATGGTGATGTGTCTTAGGCGTCTGTGGAGTATGTTTATGTCTACGGACACCAAGCTGGAGTCCAGGATCCGTATTGGAATGATGTTGGCATGATATAACCCTTGGTCATGATGTCTGGTTAGGATTATCTTTCATCCTTTTCACACGGAGCAGGAGCCTGATCCAGCTGGAAATGTTGTGCAGAAGCCTAACTGTGACAGTTTCAGTATAGAGATGAGAGACAGTGTGAACTCCGGGATGTGTAGGACATCGCTCAGGGTGATTTCATAGTGGTTTCCATTGGCTGTGGAATAGAGGATTACCGATCCTACTCTGATGGTGCATACAGTGGAGTTGTCACCGAATTGTATGTGCTGCGGTGAGGACAGGGCAGAGTATGTGGAGAACCAACTCCGGTGTGGTACCATACGCAATGTGGCTCTGGAATCAATGATGATTGGTTTTGTGTTGGACGTTACGTAGGCCTGAATGTGGTGGTATAAGGCTCGGTCTACTTGGTCGCTAGCTACATTTGTTCTATCCGGAGGATTGGAGCTCAGACTAGGTTTCTCCGTACCGCTTACTCCATAGTTGTCTTTCAACTCTTGGGACCAGTACTTCTGACTCCTACACTCCTTGGTGTCATGCCCTGCGGTCCGGTGATGTTCACACCATTTTCCTTTTTGTCTCCACTCTCTCTTTACCTTTGCTGGATGTGCAGACTCTGCTTTTTAAGAAAGCTTTAGCCAGGCGTCCTCCAAGAGAATGCGTACTTCAATGGAGTCAAAAGTCAGCTTGGTTTCGTCGATTGTGTTAATCACGGACGAGGCAAAGGTGCTCCATTCCGGAGTTTTCGGAAGGGAGTGGAGTAGAATGAATGCGAGGATTTTTGGATTGACAGAGTATCTCATGCTGGCTAGCCACGACTCCAGAGAACGGATGGAAGCAATGTGTTCAGAGATGTCAGAGTTTCCGGCCCACTGGGAGGTGAACAGTTGGCAATAGGAGTGGTATGTGGAAGGGAGATCGGAGGCCTGATAGAGTGTGAGGAGGGTGTCAAAAAGGTCCTTGGTGGAGGCGTGATGTGCAGTCTTTAGGAGTATCGTGTCAGAGATATGATCCTGAATGATGCCGTGCACTTTTTCATCACGCTCGGTCCATTTTCGGAGTTCTTCCACTGAGGAGAGTGCTGTGGATGCAGAGTTGGGTGGCCCAGAGGGTTTTCGAGCAGATACGCTAGGAGCAGTGGAGCTGTCTGTGAGGGTATCAGTTCCTAGAACAACACCGAGGACTTTCTCGCAGCAGAGTTTCGCGGAGATGTGCAATTTCCACACTTGGAAGTTTGTGGGGCTGAGTAAGACTGGGCATTTGGCGACAGAGGAGTGTGCATCGGAAGGCATCGGAGATGGCCCGGAATGCGTCGGGGCTATGGACATGTTGGTACGCTCTGGAGTGGAGTTGTGCAGAGTGATCCCTTTTGCTAGTGTGCGCTAGCAGGGCTCATAACCTGTTGAGATCACCTAAATAGGGGCAGCAATGCCCAAACTCAGAGTGCTGCAAGGAGAGCAAGACACAACTCAATTTACCTAAATAGGGGCAGCAATGCCCAAACTAAGTTACATGAGTAGAGTGGCTAACTAAGAAAAAGGAACCTCACCTCAGAGTGCTGCAAGGAGAGCAAGACACAACTGAGGTGAGGAAGTGGAGTTTGAAGGTTTAAAAAGGTCGAAGTTATGCACGCGCTTAACTCCGGAAAACTCCAGATCGGAAATAGGCGAGAATAGGCACACCGAAGAAGGAAACTACAAGGAGTGGTGCTCGGGCGGGTTAGGAACGCCACCACACTGCAAGCATGATGCTAGACCATACTAAAGTAGGGTAAATAAACTCCGGATGGATTAAGTGAACAGATGACTGAAATAGCTCTGGAGTTGGTGTACTGGAGATGACGAAATGGTAGTGTATGATTAGGACACAGATCCTAATACATTAGCTAATCAGTCATCTAATCGGTCAACACTTAGATTGATTAGTTGATCATACATATGATTAAAGTCTAGATCATACACAGCCTCATATAGACACTCATCTAGACTCATGACTGATGATGACATCATATCTTATCTATGATGTCATAGTGACTGTATATGAGTCACACTGACTAGGTATGACTCGCAGGGCTGTACACACAGCCCATTAGCTGTGCATAACACAGGTATTGCACAGGTATACACAGGTATGCATTGCCTTAAGGGCTATGCACACTGCCCAACTCCTATGTCACTCTATCTATGGTTATCTGACATAGCCACTATCTTTATGTATAAATAGATCGATTAGATAGGGCTATCAAGCAGAATAGTGCATAACACATAACATACAGATTATCCTCCTGTACCTTGATTAGATCACAGATCAATCAAGTCCCCTTTCCTGCTCTTGGCTATACAGCTTAGCCCTCATCGTTCAACTCCGTCAACCCAGACTATGTTGATGTTTCACGCTATAAGCGTTGATACTACTTACAAGTCACATGACAGTAGTTTATGTAATCTACATCAGCTGTCACTATTTAGTTCGAGCTCAGCATCTGAGTTTGAATAAGACTCTTTACTCTGAACCTCTCAGTTCTAAGCAAGTAAGTACAGCGTATCTATATCTGCGTATTAGCCTCTGGTATGGCCTAGTGCCCTCTACCTTTCAACAGTTTGTTGCATGCCTACAAGCCTTTTTAGATTCCCTTCATTGTTTTGAATGTCATAATGCCTTGATAGAATTAATATAACCCCTTTGAGGGCCTCTGTATGGTTTGTATGCTCTAGAGGGCAAATGGCAAGTCTTCTTTCCCTAACCTCAATGGCTCTATTGATGTCTGCAATATTACCATCCTGGTCATAGCGCAATTGAAATGTAGTTCCAAGATCACCCAAGATCCTATCATGGTCTATATGGTTTATAGGACAGAGATCTAATCTTGCCAACCCTAGTTCAATTTGTGTGGTCACACAAGGAACATTGTTGAGTTGCCCTCCAAAGTTGAATAGCTTCATATCATATTTTTCAAGTGCGGAAAGACAACCATGCCCATCTGATATAATCTAAAGTACACATTTAATGGCATACAAAGTGAACAACAACACATAGCTCACCAATACCTCAGTTACTTTACATGTGAGAGTGAGTGTTGCATTTCCAGTAAAAAGCTTAGGGAAATTACCTAGAATACTATTAGCAATTTTATAAGAAATTAAAGTGGGATTTACATTCCCAGATATTCCCAGACTCTAACAAACTAGCTATATTGATTGTAACTTGACCACCCAATGGTTGCTTGTCCCATTCAAGGGTAAGCTCCTCTGGAAGAATCCAGATACCAATCTGAATAGTAGTGTTTGGAGGTCCAAAGCTATAGAGGAAATGATGAGCAAGTATAGTTGTAAAGTACAAAATGATATCTACAAGAGGAAGGGATGATTCCATGTGACAGTCAAGCCATCTTCTGATAGATTTCCAGAGCATGTGATTTTAGAGAGGTCCTCAGCACATACAGTGACACGAATATCTTGTTTGGAGAGAGGTGATGAGAGGGTCAATTGACCAACTGTATAAGAGATATAGATGACTATGTATATCAAGCATGAAAAGCTCACCTGTGACTTGAAAGCTGATGTCCTCAGGTCTCTTGAGCCAATACATCAAAGGAAAATGACCATAAAGCAGCTTATTTGGATAGAAAACTGAGTAGTAAAGAAGAAAATAGGTAGAGATAGAGGGGTAGCTAGTTCAGGTAACAATATGTGTCAGAAAAGGTGATGAAAGGAAGATAACTTGTAAGGAAATGAAATACAAAGGCCACAAGTGTAGGACAGGAACACAATGAAGATAGTGAACACAAGATTAGAGTAAGGGACACCAATATAGAGTTGGAAGATGGTAAGAGCAGAGATGCTTCAAATGAGAATGTGGAGATGGGTGATGAGAAGCAAGAGGTATGATAATGGGGTGGTGTGAGAGCAGAGAGACTGTTGATGAAGCAAGGATGTTTGATGCAGTTTGACAAGACAGAGGTGAAAGCAGGGAATCAAAGCAGAGTGAAAGAATATTTACTGCAAACAAGAGCTAAAAGAAACAGACCTAAATAGACAGACAAGTATAGTGGAAAGAGACAAAAAATGAGTAACTAGATCAGATTTGTAAATTTGGCAGAAAGGTGAGGAGGGAAGCAACAAGGAAGGGAAGCAGGAGAAAAAAAATACAGAGATCACAGCCAACAAGATCATAACAGAGACAAGTGAAGAAGAGAAAGGGTAAGTAAGAAACTGTTACTGCAGCTGGACTTACATGACTCACTTGCAGGCAGGGATCAGACTATTGCAGGGAGTATATGAATGATTAAGAGATTGACACTTAAGGTAGAATTTAGGGAACTCACAAAATTAGAGAGGAAGGCAACAGAAACAAAAACAGGGCGAAGACACAGAGTACCAAGACAGAGTGAAAGAGCAAGACTAGGAGCGAGAAGTTGATGGACCAGAGAACCAAGGCAAGATTAACACAGTAAAACAATAGATAAGAGGTCAACTCCAAGGAGAGAAAAGAAGAAACTCACAGGAACAGAACAGGCTATGAAACAGATGAGAAACGTGAAGATTGGGTGTTGAATGGGGCGAGATCAAGAGAGAATGCGCGTGCAAGAGAGATATTGGTTTCAAAAGTGAATGGCGCTACGTGCGATAGTGCGCTACAGAGGGTAGGTGAGAGACAAAAGGACACGGAGGCGGGGGCAGTGAGAAACAGGGATAGGTGGGCTGCGAGGAGAGGGGATCACGAGATACTCGAGTCGATAACGGGAGGCTAAAGAGAGGGATGATGATAATTCTCCAGCAGACCAGTAGAACAAGGGTGCTCTACGGAACGAAAAGGGGGATATATACTAGTAGCGGGAGCAGACAGTGTCACGTTAGCAGATAGGGCTGAAATCTTGATGCGATGAGGATTTTACGTCCAGGGAAGATGAACTAGGGCTACAATCGAAGTATGTATGATAAGATCGGTAAGATCGGCGAAGATGGAAGGCAGTAGCAACACTCACATGGGCGGGGATGGTGAAGCGCTCGCGATGAATGGTGCCAGAGAACTGTGAGAAGGAAGTGGAGGAGCTTAGGAAATGGGGCAACGACCCGCTCGACAGAGACAGACAGACTCGGTCGACGCAACGCGACCAGCAGTGAGGCAGGTGGGAGCCGGAAGCGAAGAACGTTGAGGTCCAGCCACGAGGCTGAGGTCATAAAAGCCGCCGGAGAAATGGCAACACCTGATTGGTTAGATCCAAAGGAGGGGACGTAGAACGCCTGAAATAAGTGATAAAGTATCAGTATTTACTAACCATTTACAGTGATAGCAGCTAACAAGATCATGACTGCGCCCCCCATTCACCCAACGTCAGAAAAAAAAAATCTGGTTCTCCGGTATCATGACTCCACTCGATCGACCCGTTCGATAGCGCACGTCTTGGCATCCATCCGGCCTCGTTCGACGTCAACGGACCAAAGCACGGGTATCGCCAGCCAGACCATCAAGACCAGGAAAAAGAATGAGTAACGGATGTTACCCGTGCTATCCGCAATCAAGCCAACAATCAGCGGTCCCACAAATGAACTCGACTAGTCCATCGTCAGCATCAGCATGCCAAAGAGGCAATGATATGTACCTTGTCTGTAATCGAGAGCAAAGCATACCACCGCACCTTCTCCTAGGGGGATAAGCTCCGCATACGACGCCCGCGCATAGCTCTGAAAAGCCCCATACGAAAAACCTAGTCATACACCATCAGCGTCGCCTTTGCCTACCAACACAGCGCAACCCACCGAAATACACCGCTAGCCCAAACATCTCCCCGGGTGTCGTCAACCCTCCGACTTTCATCCGCCTCACAAACGGGACAAAGCCTAGATAGCCATAGGCTGGGATACACGACACGATCACTACAAGGAGCACGAGGACTTGCAGATTCGACCACCCCCACCGACGCTGCAACACGGGGAAGACGAGCGAACCGAGAATCCCAGATGCAGGTGTGATCGCACCAATGAGCACCAGCGACGAGGCGTCCATTTGTAGGGTCATCTTGCCAAACAAGATCGCTGTCAAAGCGATCGCCGTGAACCCTATCGTCGATCAAAATCAAACAAGACAACAGAGGACGGGAACACACCGTCGGAGAGTAAGAACCATGCGACGAGATACCGAAACATGTGCCGCAACCGTTTTATCTCTGACCACTTTAGCATCACTCCTAATCTCTTCCAGGCCGCCCCAATCTCTTCACAGACGCCTCATTTATCCCCATTCTCCCCGCGCTGTGCGCCGGGCAACCAGAGCGCAGCTGGAACCAAAAATCCCATCCACCATAATCCCCTCAACCAGATAGCGAGCCGGAGCAAAAATGTCGGTCCGTGCAAACGCGTCACAGGAATGAGCGCGAGTAGCAGAAGTAGTATTCCTGCGCAGTACCCGGAGGCAATGCCCTGCGCCGAGATGCGCGACGTCGCACGCGAGAGCGCAGTCGCATACGCCTTGTTGGCAGCCTGGTCCTCGCTCGGTACAGAGGAACCGAGTAAAGGTGCTGAGACCGATTCAGAGTCTTGAATGGCCGGATCGTCGGCGTCGAGATCGGTGGACACGGTCGAACAGACGTCTCATCGAGTTTGTTCTGGCTTTCGATTACTTCGGGGGATTCGTGTGCGAGCGAGGGGAGGTAGGCATTCATGGCAACGACGGAAGCTCCAAAGCCAAAGTTAGTCCATAGTGCAAAGACGTCGGAGAGGATCCACAGGGGAAACGCCGATGACAGAAGGAGGAAAAGGACAACTGACACCGACTTACGGCGGTCTGCGATGCTTGCTATGGAAATGACAGTGAGCGCCTGGAGCGGTACAGATATCGTGTATACGTAGAGACTGAATGTATGAGAAGATTACAACTCAGGATTCGCTGAATGACGTACCTAAAGTTCGCCGTGTCTATCCAAAGCCAACCAGTCTTGACGTCCCGCAGAAGCCGCAGTGCCCTCGTCCGTGGTAGAGATACATGGAATGGTCCGTTTGGGTTCCGACAAGCCATTGTCTCGTAAACTGCTCTAGACAGATGGGTAGAAAGAGGGTGAGCGATACGACGACAAAGACATCGCTGGGAATCATCGTTAGCAGACAATCACTGCTGAACGAACTCGCTGCACCTCGCAAAGGCATAGCTGAGCCAGCCGAGGAGGCGATGAGACATGGTCACTGACAAGACGAGGCTTCTACAACCGCAAATGTATCTTCACCACCGACCTGGCAAACCATGTACAAGAGCCATCGAAGACGACCAACGTCGCACGTACCTGTTGTAGATGGGGACTTATTGCGTCGCCGTTTTCCATGTTCAAGGACGAGGACAACACTCGGACCCGGCCGTCCTGGGCATATCACGGGGTAAATGACACGTGCTACATTATGCTAATTTTGTCGTCTATCCACCGAAACTCAAAGAGACACGGCTCGTCTCAGAACAAGTCAAGACGGTTTGGTTATTGAACAAGCGCCCGCGAGGTCAGCGTTGGCGTCATAATCCCTCGCGTTCTCTACTCTGACACTGCGTACCAGACGTGGGCCGTACTCAGCTTGCACCAACCTCTTGGAAAGCTTGTTGCAACTCTTGTTTCCTGCTGTAGATCCATCTTGATCACTGTGTCTGACCATCATTCAGTTACTTTTCAGCACGTTCGGGCCCCTGCCCCAAGGTGATCTGTGTTCATGGTCCGAAACATTGTGCAAAAACTCATTTGCAACTCCTCTCGTTGTCTAGCGCTCTTATGTGTCCTTCCAGGGTAAAGCATTTATATCAAACATGACAATCTCTCTGTCATTTACTCGCTGGTACGATGCGCATGACATCAGCATCAGGCTGGTGCAGCCTTTCTAGCCCTTTCCCGCGTTTTCTGCGCGTTGTATCGCATTCAGCCGACGGTCGTAGTGTTTTTCCGGTGGATTTCCCGCGGGTAGCTTCGATATGCTGCTAACATTGATAAGGGCGAACACCTTTGGCGTCTATGGATCCACTGATCAGCCCTGCAATCAACTGTCTCTCCAGCTAGCTCAAAGTCGAGGTAGACCGTTCTGTTCGCATGCAAGCTGTAAGACTGATTGTATGCGCCGGGATATGGACGACGGGCCCGGTCGCGCACTCGCTCTACACTACGTGCCAATCTGTCGTGAAGACACGAATATCCGGTGTGCTACCATCCGCACCCGAGTCAAGTGCAAGGACGCAAGATACTCGATAACGCAAAGATGAGGGAGGAAATGGAGAGATAGAAAGTGAAATTGGTGTGTCGTCGCTGGATTATCGGACTACCCTAGTATTTGGTATGACCGTTAGATCTTCTGTAGGACACTTTGATTGTTTGGTATGTGAAGTACAGTTGTCCATGTTCCATTTATCCGTTTCGAGCAAATCCACCAAGGGTCGACATGCTCAACTGCTTGACGACGGCACTAGAAAGGCAGTACTGTCCATCATCGGACTGAGGGTCAGTGATCAAACGAACATTGGTTTCCGATCTTGATCCAGTAAATAGACTGGATATGTCATAACTTGGACCAGTGTGTAACTCTTGTATCGCTAGAGCTCTAGTACTGCAAGATCTTTCTCGCGTGGCCGAACTCAGCAAAAGACAACCTGGCGCTCAGTACTGCTATTCAGGGGTCCCGATGCGATGTAGTGAACGCGAGGTATTGTTCAATCCCTGAATTGCAGTATTCGTACAGCATCTAACACAACAAGCAGTACTGAAGAACAAAAAGTAATACATGTAGAGTTGGAATCATCGCAAAAGCAAATCAACATCGAAAACGAAACAAGATCGGCTCATCATTCTGAATTCACTAGCACTACCCAAGACGAGTACAATACAAGATCAGGCATATCTAAAAGGTATATCGTCAATACGTTCGTCAAGAAAACAAAGGTGAACTTACACAGAGCAACTCAAATCCCGATGTGCACAAACACGATCCGCTTCTCCAACGACACCTCGTCCGCAGTCTCAATCACCGCCGTATTCAGCGCCGAAGCTGCATGCTCGAAATCAATGTTCGGATGCCTGAACATCTCCTGGTAGAACCGAGTGACCACTTGGTGCGCGACCGCATCGTCCACCCGCCACAGCGTCCCAATCACCCCGTTGAACCCCGCAAACTGCATCCCTGCCGCGAGATGGAGCACTTCATCTGGCGTCGACGCGTCTCCCTTGGCCGTATGACATGCAGACAAGAACGCAAACTCGGAGTTCGCATAACGTTCCTGGATGATCCGCATCAGGGTGAGCTTGCCGTCACCCATCGCAAACCAGGAGTCGAATGGTTTTTCCGCGTGTTGCGCACCATGGCAGGCGACATGGACCCAGCGGTGGTCGCGAAATGCCTGGATGGCACCGTCGATGGAGGCCGCCGGGCCGACGACGGTCTCAAAATCCACGTTTTCAGGCATGTTTGTCTCGTCGCGAATTCTTCGGATCTCGTGCTCTACTTCTGGGAGCTGGCCCAAACCAGTGTCTGTACTTGGACGCGCCTGGCCGACCGTCACAAACGAAATTGAATGCGTCGTTCCAGAAGCACCGCGCGCCTCCCTCTGAGAACGAAGACGGTGGTGTGCTCGAAGGAGGGCCGAGAGCGACGGCGCATATGAGGAGATGTAGATGTCCATGAGATTTTTCTGCCCTTTCCGATGTGGACCTGCAGCGTGGAGCGGGAGGAGCGTGAACTTCGACGTCGGGCACCACCATATGCGTGAGCCAGGAGGGAGCTGCACATCATTCTGCAGAATGATAACGATTCGCTCGACTACTGATGACCACAACTCGCGCAACACCTCTTTCACATACAGCTCTCTGTGGGGCCCATACGCATGAGAGTCCTGCGTCAATTCCGATAATTGGATGCATAGTTGGACAATGTCGGTGAGTGAGCAACCAAGGGGCACGTGAATAGGTTTGTGAGAGTGGAGAACAATTAGAGCGTCGCAACTGTATTTGCTTGCGTTCACGATGATAACTGGTCCGTTTTCTGCAGCTCGTTGAAGGTCGTCAAAACACGGAGGCAAGAGGAATTGTGAGAACCCATCAAGACCACGAATCTTGTCCACAACATGCTGCCATTCCTCATGCACACGCCAGTATGGGTCTGAGCCTTGGTCCGTGCTCTGTTGTGCATGCTTCTTGAGATCTGTACTCAGTCTTGCAAATTTCCTGCTGAGTTCCCATCCTAGGTTACCATAGCTTTCTAGCCCAACCACAGGGATGTCAAAACAGGCAAGTTGGTTCCATAGGATTCCTCGACCTTGTTCCAGGAGCTCCACAGCTGTCTGGAAGTTGACATGTCTTGTAGCACATGAGAATGCATCATTGGCTATATTAGCTACCCCTACTTGCATTGTTCCATGTCTTGAGTCTAGTGAGGAGTCAAGGAAGATGAACTGATCTAATGCATTGAGTGATGTTTGATAAGCATCTAATACTGTGGGGTGTTCATAACATTCAGCATTCTTGACCCAAGCCTGAGTTGCATTCCACAATTCCCATGAGATTGCTGGACTACATTTTTTCAACAAGCTATAGGATTCAAATGCCTCATCTAATGAAGAAGGCAATTGGTCAGGAGGATGGTGTCCTTTATGAGTTGTATACAAAAGAAGGGTAATTCTAGCCACTTGAGCAGCATTGAATGCAAAATCACTATGGTGGACAGGATATGTTTGTAGTGCATCTTTGAACAATTTATTTGCCATGTTCAAATCATCAAAATTTTTCATTCTGTTATAGCAGTTCTCAAGTGAGAATGCAAGATTCTGAAGAGCAAGCCCATGTTTTTTGTGGCCTGGTGGACGGAGTTTAAGACGCTTCTCTCGGAGATCAATAGTTCTGTCTAGATCAATGATGTTGCCTAGTTTTTGATATCGTGCATGAAGAGCTACTGCAAGATTATTCAATGCTAAACCATGATCTAGATGACCTGTTGGACAAAGTTCAAGTCTTTTTTCTCCCATTTCAATTGCCTTATTCAGGTCTTCTGTGTTTTTTTGTATTTGATAGCGTTTTCGCAATGAAAGTGCAAGTTCCCCAAGAGCTGTTCCATGATTTGAATGGCCCAATGGGCAAAAGTCAAGCCATGTTTGTTGCATATCAATGAGTCTGTCTAGGTCTTTATTGTTTCTTTGGATCTCATAATGTCTTCCTAAGACTAATACAAATTCTCCAAGTGCACTTGCATATTCTGGGTGTCCTTTTGGACTAAGGTCAAGTCTCTGCTTTTGAACCTCAACAGCTCTATTGATATCTGCAATACTACTATCCTGGTCATGACGAAGCAGAAGAGCAGTTCCAAGGTCATCTAGGATACTATTGTGGTTTGCATGTCCCAAAGGACAAAGATCCAATCTTGCTAGCTCCACTTCAATTTTTGTGGACATGCTGGCTACATTTTTAGACCATCTTCCAAATGTGTATAGTTTTGTTTTATATTTCTGAAGAACCTGCAGACAGTTGTGCCCATCAGGAATAATCTGAAATATACATCTATATTCAATAACATATTGGCTAAACTATAACATAGAACTCACCAACACCTCACTTGTCTTGCATGTGATGGAGAGAGTTGTAAATCCAGTAGAATATCCTGGAATATTGCCTGGTGGACAATCAGTAGTTATATTTAAGGGATTAGATTGAGACTTATGCACATTGCCAGTAATTACCAGATTCTAACATACCAGCCACCTCTACCACCACTTGATCACCTAATGGTTGTTTGTTCCATTCAATAGTAAGCTCTTCTGGAAGAGTCCAGATACCAATCTGAATAGAAGTGTTTGAAGGTCCAAAGCTATAGTAGAAATGATAAACAAATGTAATCACAAGATATACAATGATACCCACAAGAGAAAAGGATGATTCCATGTCACAGTCAAGCCATCTTTTGATAGACTTCCAGAGCATGTGATTTTAGAAAGGTCTTCAACACACACAGTGACACGAATATCTTGTTTAGAAAGGGGTGATGAAAGAGTCAATTGACCAACTATATAAGAGAGGTGAGTGACCAAGCATATCAAAGATGAAAAGCTTGCCTGTGACTTGAAAGCCAATGTCCTCAGGTTTTCTGAGCCAGTACATTACAGACAATGAATATAAGGCTACTGATTTGGATAGAAAATTGAGCAGTAGAGAAAATAGGTAGAGATAAGGGAAGAGCAAGTTTAGGCAACACAGTCAAGATAGTGAACACAAGGTTGGAGTAAAAGACACCAATATGGAATTGGAAGAAGATCAGAGTAGGAGCACTTCAAGTGAGGATGTAGAGAATGGGATGGCAGGAGGTATAAGAACAGAGAGACACTGTTGAGTAAGGGTGTTTGATGCAGTGACAACACAGGAGTGAAAGTGGGGGATCAAAGCAAAGTGAAAAAATATTTGTAGTAAATGAGAGCTAAAAGCAATGGACAGAAATGGACAGAGAAGTATGCTGGGAAGAGACAAAAAATGAGCAACTAGATAAAACTGGTAAAATTGACAGAATGGTGAGGAGGAAAGCAGCAAACAGGGGGAACAGAGGAAGGAAATGTGAAGATCACAGCAGAGACCAGTGAAGAAAAGAAAGTGTAAATAAGAGACCAATACTTTGGTTGAATGTATATGACTCACAAGCAGGCAGGGATGAGACTAGGAAGCATGTGAACAAATAAGACATTGACACAAAAGGTGAAATATAGGAGACTCACAAAAACAGAGCAGAAGGCCACAGAAATGAAAAGAGATTGAAGAAAGGGAGCACCAAGACAAGAGCAAAGGGGCAAGACCAGGAGTGAGAAGTTGACAGGCCAGAGGACTAAGATAAGATTAACACAGCAAAACAATAGATAAGAGGTCAACTTCAAGGAGAAAAAAAAAGAAACCCACAGAAACAGAGCAGGCTATGAAATATATGAGAAATTGGGTATTGAATGGGGGAGGTGAGATCAAGAGGGAATGTGCACACACGAGATATTGGTTTCAAAACTGGATGGCGTGACGTGCAGTAGTGCACTTCAGAGGGCAGGTGGGAGGTAAAAGGACACAGAAGCAGGGAGGGAGTGGCAAACAGTAATAGGTGTGAGGAGATGTGATCACGAGATATTTGAGTAGATGACGGGAGGCTAGAGAGAAAGAGATGATGGCAACTCTGCAACGAATCGGTAGAACAAGGGTGTTCTACGGAATGAGAAGACGAGGGGATGGGTACTAGGAGCGGGAGTAGAGTGTCACGCTAGCGGGTAGAAGAGTGTTGAAACGTTGATGCGATGAGGATTTTACGTCCAGGGAAGATGAACTGGGGCAACAATCGAAGAGTGTGTGACAAGATCGGTGAGATCGGCGAAGATGGAAGGTGGTAGCGACACTCACATAGGCGGCGATGGTGAAGCGCTTGTGATGAACGTTGAAATGTGGTGCTTGAGGACAGTGAGAACGAACTGATGGAACCTACAAAATGGGGCGACGACCCGCTAGACGGGCGGAGTCGGTCGACGCAGCGCGACCAGCAGTGAGGGAGGTGAGTCGGAAGCGAAGATGAGGTGCAGTGTCACGAGGCTGAGGTCATAATAGCCGCCGGAGAAATGGCAACACCTGATTGGTTAGATCCAAAGGAGGGGATAGACAACGCCAGAAATAAGTGAAAAAATAGTATTCGCTAACCATTCACAGTGATAGCAGCTAACGAGATCATGACTGCGCCCGCCATTCACCCAACGTTGGAAAAAAAAACCTGGTCCTCCAGTATCATGACTCTACTTGATCGACATGTTCGACGTCAACGGACCAAAGCACGGGAATCGCCAGCCAGACCATCAAGACCAGGAAAAAGAATGAGTAACGGATGTCGCCCGTGCTATCCGCGATCAGGCCAACAATGAGCGGCCCCACAAATGAACTCGACTAGTCAGTCCATCGTCAGCATCAGCATGTAAAAGAGGCAAGGACACGTACCTTGTTTGTAATCGAGAATAGTTTGCACTGCCGCACCTCTTCTCCTGGTGGGGTCAGCTTCACATACGACACCCGCGCATAGCTCTGAAAAGCCCCGTACGAAAAATCTGGCCACTCATCATTAGCATCGCATTTGTCTACCAACACACAACGCAACGCAACGCACCGAGATACATCGCCAGCCCAAACGTCTCCTCGGAGGTCGTTAACACTCCGACTTTCATCTGCCTCATAAACGGGACAAAGCCTAGACATCCATAGGCCGAGATACACGACACAAGCGCTACTAGGTGCACGAGAACTTGTAGATTCGACTGCCCCCACAGACGCTGCAACACGGGGAAGACGAGCGAGCCGAGAATCCCAGATGCAGGTGTGATCGCATCAATGAGGACCAGCGACGAGGCGTCCATATGTAGGGTCGTCTTGCCAAACAAGATCGCCGTCGAGGTGATTGTCGTGAACCCTATCGTCGATCAAAATCAAATAAAACAACGGAGGATGTGAACACACCGTCGAAGAGCAAAAACCATGTGGCGAGGTACCGAAACATGTACCGCAGCCGTCCTATCTCCGACCACTTTAGCACCCCTCCCAATTTCTTCCACGCAGCCCCAATCTCTGTCCAGACACCCCATTTATCCCTATCCTCTTCCCCACGCGGTATGCCAGGCAACCAGAGCACGATGGGGAGCCGCAACGAGAACGTTGATCCGTGCAAACGCGTCACAGGGATGAGCGCAGGCAGCGGAAGTGGTATTCCTACGCAGTACCCCGAGGTAATGCCCTACGCCGAGATACACAACGTCGCACGTGAAAGCGCAGTTGCATATGCCTTGTTGGTGGCTTGGTCCTCGCTTCGACCATGGGGGATTCACGTGCGAGTGAGGGGAGGTAGGCGTTCATGGCAACGACGGAAGCGCCAAAGCTGACATTGGCGCATATTGCAAAGACGGCGAAGAGGATCCACAGAGAGATGCTGATGCCAGGAGGAACGGGACGGCCGTGAAGGCAACGGAGAATGCAAACACTAGAAGTGGTTTCCGGTTGTCGCTGAGAGGCATGATCAGCATCACGACGTCACACTGACACCGACTTATGGCGGTCTGCGATGCTGCCCATGGAAATGCCGGTGAGCGCTAGAGCGTTACAGATATCGTGTATACGTAGAGACTGGATGTATGAGGAGATTACAAATTAGGACTCGCTGAATGACGCACCTAAAGTTCGTCGTGTCTATCCAAAGCCAACCAGTCTCGATCGAACAACGTCCTGCAGAAGCCGCAGTGCCCTCGTCGG
This sequence comes from Tubosaeta aff. heterosetosa, assembly GCA_038094375.1. Classification (NCBI taxonomy): domain Eukaryota; kingdom Fungi; phylum Basidiomycota; class Agaricomycetes; order Boletales; family Boletaceae; genus Tubosaeta; species Tubosaeta aff. heterosetosa. The sequence goes on along the minus strand of JBBPUC010000200.1, from coordinate 13,130 downwards.
TAGAGATACACAGAACGGTCTAACCTAGACCATGTACAAGAGCCACCGAAGACGACCAGCGTCGCACGTGCCTGGCGTCGATAGTCTTCCGTATTTAACTGTCGAGGACAACGCTCAACGCAAGAGACAGCGGACCTGGCCAAAACGCACCTCTGAAGGCGTCTGTTCTGCTTTTAACCTGTCACATTCAAAGGTGAATCGAAACGTCTCTGCGGATATGACGAGGTAAACGACACATTGAATGTCTGGAGGAAAATAGGCTGGGGATGGAGGGTTAGAATAGATGTAAAAACAAGCTCATAGGTGGGATGATGGCTAAGACGAGATTAAGTTATCAAAATCATGAGAAGTCAATACGGAAGGGGGCGGGAGTGCGAGTAGTCATGAAATTTACCGGGAAATAAACAGACTGTGACATCAACAAGCGCCGTGAAAGTACTAATAGCCAGATGACTCTGCTCCAGAACACGGGTATCACCAACCTCACCGCCAATAGTACGAGGAGAGAAAGCACATACCGAATGCTACCGTCCGGAATGTCCTCAGTTACGCACCTGCGCGTTATATTGAAAAGTACTACTATGGACACAGTGTCTCCTCTACGACTTAGGCCACAACTTAGACGACCAGCCCGGTACCACCCTCTCAGCTGTCCACGACGACATGCACAAGCGACAAGACAATGCAGCTAACTGCGTCTCTGCGATTATACCCTTAAAACAAAGCTTCTCATGCTAACTTCATCCACGGCAACTCAAAGAGACACGGCTCGACTCCTGCGCGCCTCAGAACAAGTCAAGACAGCTTGGTTATTGAATAAGCGCCTGCAAGGTAAGCGTCGACGTCACGATCCCTTGCGTTCTCCTGCGTATCAGACCTGGGCCGTGCTGGGGACTCGGTTGGAACCCACCATTGTTTAGGCATTCTAGCGGGCTACCGGGGATTTCTTCGTCATGGCACCCTTGTATTTCTCACTCTTGGTTCCTCCTTGTCCCTACTAACTTTCACGCTGTCAGTTCATCTTGATCATCGTGTATCTGACCACCATTTAACCGCTTTTCAGCAAGTTTTGGCCCCTGCTACAGGGTGATCTGTGTTCGCGGTCCGAAACACTGCAGAAACACATGTACAACTCCTCCCGCTGGCTAACGCTCTTATGTGTCCTTGCAGGGATAAGCATCGTCGCCCATCCATATCAAACATGGCAATCTCTCTGTCATTGACTCGCTAGTACTATGCACACGACACCACCATCAGACTAGCGCACCCTTTCGAGTCCTTCCCCGCATTTTCTGCGCGTCGTATCAGCGTTTTGATTTCTCAACACGTTCAGCCAACGATCATGGTGTTTTTCCGGTGGGTTGCAAGCGGATAGCTCAGGTATGTTGCTAACGTTGATAGGGACGAACGCCCTTGGCGTCTATGGATCCTCTGATAAACCCCGAAATTGACTATATCTCCAGCTAGCTCGAGGTCGAAGTAGACCGTTCTGTTCGCATGCAAGCTTTAAGACTGATTGTATGTGCCAGGATACGGACGGCGGACACGCACACGCACTCGCCACGCTCTACATTAGGTGCCGATCTGTAGTAAAGGCACGAATATCCGGTGTACTACCATTCGCACCCGAGTCAAGTGGAACGATGCAAGGCACTATAACGTAAAGATGAGGCGAGAAACGAAAGATAAAAAGGGAAATGGGTACGTCGTCGCTAGACCGTTGGACGACCCTCGTATATGGTATGGCCGTTAGATCATCTGTAGGACGCTTCGATTTTTTGGTATGTGAAATACAGTTGCCTATGCTCCGTTCATCTGTTTCAGGCAAATCCACCAAGGATCGACATGCTCAACTTGCTTGATGACGGCACCAGTACTGTTAGCTGCACTATGAAGACAAGGTACTGTCCGCTATCAGACAGAGGGTCAGTGATCAAACGAACGTTGGTCTCATAATACAGTAAATGGACTCGATATGTATATCATAACTTGAATCAATGCGTAACTCTTGTATCGCTAGAGCTTTGTACTAGCGCAGTATCTAGAGGAAAATCACACAACGCTGCCCATCAATGGGCCCCGCATGACGCAGCAAACGCAAAACGTTGATTCAATCATTGAACATTGAGATAATGAACGATAATACATGGTAGTACCACTAAATTAGACACAATGTGTATCAAAAATGAAAGAGGTATGGGTTAACATGGTATGGGAAACAACGACGCCAAAGACAAATGAACACGCAACGCAAACAGCTCGGTCCTCTCTAGCACCTTAGACTGAGCTACACCGACGTGTAATAGAAGACGTTCAATGCATCTTAAAAGGGCTGGCGTCAATGTCCTTGAATCTCCCAAAGGGTGAAAAAGAAACATATACTATAAACCCTGATGTGCACAAATACAATTCACTTCTCCAACGACACCTCGTCGACAGTCTCGATCACCTCTGTTCAGCGCCACGGTCGCGTGCTCGAAATTAATGTTTGGGTGCTCGAGCATCTCCTCGCCCAATCGCTCCCCGGAAACTGCATTCCAGTGGCCGCAAGATGGAGCACTTTGCCTAACGTCGATGTGTCCCCCTCGGCCATATGACACGCAGACAGGAACACAAACTCGGAGTTCGTGTAGTGTCTGGGCTCACGCCACTAAAACACCAAAAGTAGTATCATTTGCTACCATTGGCCAGGCGCATTCGAGTGCAGATACCAGATTGGGACGGCTCCCAGAGGTGGAACACGAACTACAGAGGATTCGCGACAAGAAGAACATGCCTGCAAACGTCAAGTTCGAGGCCATCTCTGGATCCACGTTGCCTGGCATGAAGCGCAACACGCTGAAAGCCGTTCGACTCATGATTTGCGATGGGTGACGGGAAACTCACCTTGATGTGCATCATCTGGGAACCAGGCCGAACATTGTCTTGCAACACGCAGACGATCCGCTCGACAACGACCGACCACAACTCGTGCAATATTTCCCTCACGTACACCCCACTGTGTGACCCCATGCATGCGAGTCCTGAGTCAATCCTGATAATTGGATGCAGAGTTAGATGATATCGTTGAATGAACAACCAAGAAGAACGGGAGCACGAGTACGGAGCACAATTTGGAGGGCGTTGCAGCTGCGTTTATGATAATAACTGGTCCTCTGCAGCTCATTGAAGGGCGGAAGCAAGTGGAATCGTGAGAACCCTGCGTCTACTACATGCTGCCATTCCTCCTCTCAGGCCCCCTCCAGACCCATTCCGTGTCACCCTAATCTACTTGTCCCCGCACCCCTGTTCAAGCCGTGCACATGTCAACTAGCAGACTTTCACTGGAACTGAAAACACAATACATCACAGTCCGCTAAGACCGATTGCGAGCCGGAATGGAAAGGTAAATCCGTGCAGATGCATGATGGGCACGAGCGTGAGCAGCACTACTGAGAAAGCACGGTACCTAGACGAAATGCAATGCGCCGAGATGCGCGAGAGCGCGGCTGGGTACGCGTTGTGCGCCGTCTGGTTCTTGTTTGATGTTGGGCTCCGAGCTGAGAGATTCCGGGTCCTCGTCTCGTTGGACAAGTGTCGTTGTGATCGAGCTTGACTCAGGCGATCATGCGCGAGAGGAAGTTGGCATGGGGATCCGGAATGGCCCCCGAGAAAGCATTGACTAGTATGTCATCTTCTTCCACTCCCAACTGTCCACGACAAGGACGTGCAGGGCCACCAAGCATTTCCTCAAAAGCGGACACTCGTGCTACAACAAGACCCGCGGCAAATGCTAGGTATGGCGTCGTTCAAAGCCAACCATCCCCACCTTTTATTGACATCCCTCGTTTTCTTCACTCCGGATTAGTGCACCACTCGTTGTGTACCAGACCCTCGCGCGTCCGGTGAATACAGGTTGAACTATTTGCTTCTTCAAATCTTGCGGCGCCGTGTGTTCACGTGGGCGGCTGGAGATCATGTCCTTCCTTGGTCCATGATATTCCTGCATGTGTTCGTGGACCAAATTTTTGCACTCAAATTCAAGCACCCTCTGAAATAGTCGCACGAGATCAATGGGTCGAAGCGCAGTCGTGCAGTAACGTCGTCTTATGTCTTCTCATCCAAAACTCCACCCGCTCGTTAACGGTCTAATGCGTACCTAAAAGAGCCAACGAATTTTCATCTTCTACATCGAACGGCCACGTATTTTAACTACCTTCGTGTTCTTTTCCGCATTTTTGCGTGTCACGCAGTTTATATGCACGCTTGACTTTTCGGAGGCAGTTTAAGCGCGTTCGGCGCTGACCATGGTACTTCTCATGTGAGTTACCTGCGGCCCACGGATAGCCTAAAAATATTCCCATCGATGAGGATAGATTTCCATGACGGCGATGAGGGTGTTTACCAGTACCACATCCACTTCGCTCCTCACAACTCGAGTTCAAGTAGACCACGTTCTTCGTATGCAAGCTTCAGGACTGGTTATGTGTGTGCAAGGTTGAGGATATGAGTGACTGGTGGCATGTACGTATTTTTGACATTTCTTTCGTTTGGAAGGTGTTCTATCATCTGTTTGTATTTAGTTTCTCGCCTGAGTCTGGAAGAATGACACTAGGTATTCGATAAGATGCTACCAATCTAATCCAGGGCACCTAGCACGTCTAGCGCGCGAAACGCACTGTTACTTGCATTTACTTGTCTTTTAAAAGAGGTTATAACGTGTCAACATACTCGACCTGCTCAATGTCGGATCGCAGTGAGACCAATAATTAGCGATCCCGGCGAGGCAGCTCGACTGGTGTCCGACTGTGGTCCTCGACATGGGCGAAAAGGCGACCGAGTTCGTGATGGACCCAAAACCTTAGTGGCACACATAACACGAGCTAGACGAGGATAAACGCCTGTATGTAGCTCTAGTACCTCATCGCATGGCCGAACTCAGTAAAAGACAACCTAGCACTCAGTACTGCTATTCAGGGGTCCCGACACGATGTAGTGAACGCGAGGTATTGTTCGATCCCTGAATTGCAGTATTCGTACAGCATCTAACACAACAAGCACTAATCAAGAACAAAAGGGAATACATGTAGAATTGGAATCATCGCAAAGCAAATCAACATCGAAAACGAAACGAGATCGGCTCGTCATTCTCTATCCAAGAAGAGGGTACAATACAAGATCAGGCACATCTAAAAGATACGTCATCAATACTTTTGTCAAGAAGACAAAGGCAAACCTACATGGAACAACTCAAATCCCGATATGCACAAACACGATTCGCATCTCCAACGACACCTCGTCCGCAGTCTCAATCACCGCTGTGTTCAGAGCCGAAGCCGCATGCTCAGAATCAATGTTCGGATGCTTGAACATCACCTTGTAGAACTGAGTCACCACCTGGTGCGCGACCGCATCGTCTGGCCGCCACAACGTCGTAATTACCCCGTTGAACCCCGCAAACTGCATCCCGGTCGCGAGATTGAGAACCTCGTCCGGCGTCGACGCGTTTCCCTTGGCAGTATCAGACACAGACAGAAATGCGAACTCAGAGTTTGTGTAGCACTCCTGGATGATCTGCATCAGGGTGAGCTTTCCATCACCCATCACGAGCGACGAGTCGAATGGCTTTTTTGCACGCACACCGTGGCAGACGATGTGGACCCACTGGTGGTCTCGAAACGCCCGAATGGCGCTGTCGATAGTAACCGCAGGGCCGGTGACAGTCTTGAACTCCACGCTTGCGGGCATGTTTGTCTCGTTGCGAATTCTTTGGATCTCGCGTTCTACTCCTGGGAGCCACCCCAAGCCCGTGTCCGCACTTGTACACGCTTGACCGACCGTTGTAAATGAAACCATGTTCGGTGCTCCAGAGGCATTGCGAACTTTCCTCTGAGAATCAAGACGGTCTCGCGCACGAATGAGAGCCGAAAGAGAGGGCGTATACGAAGAGACGTAGATATCCATCAGATTCTGCGTTCCCCTTCGATGTGGACCTGCAGCATGGAGTGGGAGGAGCGTGAACTTTGACGTTGGGCACCACCATATGCGCGAGCCTGGAGGGAGCTGAACATCGTTCTGCAAGACAGTGGTGATTCGTTCGACTACACATGACCACAGATCGCGTAGAACTTCCTTCACGTATAGCTCTCTGTGTGGCCCATATGCATGCGAGTCCTGCGTCAATTCCGATAATTGGACGCACAGTTGGACGACGTCGGCGAGCGAACAACTAAGGGGCACGCGAATGGGTGTGCGATCATGGAGAACAACGAGTGCGTCACAGCTGTATTTGCTTGCATTAACGATGATGACTGGGCCGTCTTCTGCAGCTCGCTGAAGATCGTCGAAATGAGGAGGCAAGAGGAATCGTGAGAATCCATCGAGACTACGAATCTCATCAATTACATGTTGCCATTCCTCTTGCGCATGCCAGTTTGGACCTGCTCCTTGGCCAACCTGTTGTTGTACATACTTTTCAAGATCTGTATGTAACCTTGTGAATTTCCCCTGAAGTTCACATTCTTGGCTATCCAGGCTTTCCAATGCAGCTACAGAGATGTCAAACTGGGCAAGTTGATTCCACTGGATTCCTCTTCCCTGCTCCAGGAGCTCAACAGCCATCTTGAGGTTGCCATGTCTTATAGCACATGAAAATGCATCATTAGCTACATCAGTGACCCTTGCCAGCATTGTGTCATGTCTTGAATCCAGTGAAGAGCCAAGGGAGATGAAGTGATTTAGTGTATTCAGGGATGTCTGATAGGCTTCCAAGACTGAGGGATGGTCATACATTTCAGCATTCTTGACCCAAGTCTGGGTTGCATCCCATAGATATGATGAAGCTGCTGGATCATAATTTTTCAGCAGCTGACAGGCTTCAAAAGCCTCATGCATTGAAGAAAGCAGTTGGTCAAGATCATGATGCTGTTCAAACACTTCAGATAAAAGAGGAGTTGCAGCTAGTTGAGAAGCACTAGATACAAAATTCTGGTCATGGGCTGGGAATGTTTTCAATGCCTCTTTGAATAACTGGTTTGCCTTGCTCAAGTCAGAGCTATTTTTCACTTTGTGAAAGCGATCCTTGAGCAAAATTGCAAGGTTTAGAAGAGTGGCTCCATGATACTTGTGGCCTGAAGGACAGAGACTTAGTAATTCTTCTGTGATTTCAACATCTCTATTCAAGTCCATCAGATTACCAAGCTTGTTGTATTGTGCCTTGATGGATACTCCAAGATTATTCAAGACTAGTTCATGATCTGAATAACTGATTGGACATAGCTCAAGTGCTTTTTCATTCATTTCAATAGCCATATTCAAGTCTGAAATATCTCCCTGTGTACAATAACGGTTCCACAAGGATGTTGCTAATGCTCCAAAAGCATTGTATTGATCTGAGTGACCTAATGGACAAAGATTAAGCCATGCTTGTTCCATAGCTATAAGCCTATTCAGGTCCTCTTGACTTTTTTGAATCTCATAATGCCATAATACAGCTAACATAGCTTCTTCAAAAGCCTTAGCATGCTCTACATGTCCAAAAGGACAAAGAACAAGTTTCCTCTTCAAAACCTCAGTGACTCTATTGAGGTCTACAATGTTACCACCCAGAATATAACACAATTGATAAGCAATTCCAAGATCACCCAAAATCCTAACATGATCTGGGTGGTTTATAGGACAAAGGTCCAATCTTGCTAACCCTAGTTCAATTGATATAATCATAGAAGGAAAATTATTGAGTTGCTTGCAAAATTTCAATAGTCTTGTGTTATATTCTTCTAATGCTGAAAGACAGTTATGCTCATCTGACATGACCTAAAGTATGTATATGTTGAATGGCATATAGAGTGAGTGGGAACACAAAGCTCACCAAATCCTCCCTTGCTTTGCATACAATAGAGAGTGTTGCAGTTCCAGCAGAAAGTTCAGAAATTTTACCTAGAACATTATTAACAATTATATAAGATATCAAAGAGGATTTACATTGCCAAATATTCTCAGACTCTAACAAACTGGTCAGATTGATTACCACTTGATCACCTAGTGGTTGTTTGTCCCACTCAAGGGTAAGCTCCTCTGGGAGAATCCAGATAGCAATCTGAATGGAAGCATTTTGGGGCCCAAAGCTATAGTAGAAATGATAAAAAAGCATAGTCACAATATATACAATGATACCTACAAGAGGAAGGAATGATTCCATGTAACAGTCAAACCATCCTCAGATAGGTTTCCAGGGCATGTGAGTTTAGAAAGGCCCTCAACACACACAGTGACATGAATGTCTTGTTTAGAAAGGGGTGATGAGCAGGTCAATTGACCAACTATATAAAAGAGGTAAGTGACAGTGTGTACCAAAGATAAAAAGCCTGCCTGTGACTTGAAAGCTGATGTCCTTAGGTTTTTTAAGCCAGTACATCACAGGAAATAACCATAGAGCAGCTTATTTTGGATGGAAATTTGAGTAATAAAGAAAAAAATGGGTAGAGAAAGGGGGTAGCAAGTTCAGGCAATAATGTGTCTTTGAAGGGGACAAAAGGAAGATAATTTGGGTGGAAATGAGATACAAAGGTCACAAGTGGAGGACTAGAGCACAGGGTTAGAGTGAGAGATGCTGATATAGGGGTGGAAGAAGGTAAAAGTAGAGACACTTCAAGTGAGGATGGGTGATGGGTGATGGGATGGCAGAAGGTATGGTAATAGAGAAAAAGAATGAGTGGCTAGATTAGATTGGTAAATTGCCAGAAAGGTGAGAAGGAAAGCAGTAAGCAGAGGGAGGCAGGGGAAAAAGATATAAAGATCACAGCAGAGACCAGTGAAGAAAAGAAAGGGCAAATAAGAGACTGATACTGCAACTAAATGTATATGACACACTTGCAGGCAGGGATGAGACTGGCACAGAAAGCAAATGAATGATTAAGAGACTGTGACTAAAGGTGGAATTTACACAACTCACAAGAATGGAGTGGAAATCAACAGAAATGAAAACAGGAAGAAGCAGAGCACAAAGACAGGAACGAAAGGGCGAGACCAGGAGCAAGAAGTTGACAAGACAGAACTGAGACGAGATTAAGACTGCAAAATGATAAAGAAGAGATCAAGTCTAAGGGGAAAGGCGACTCACAGGACAGAACAGGCCACAAAATAGATGAGAAACGTGAGGACTAAGTGTCAAATGAGTGACGGCAGACCAAGGGGGAATGTGCGCACGATATCGGTTTCAAACCTGGATGCAACACACGGCAACACGCCACAGAGAGTATGTGGAAGGCAAAAGGACACGGAGGCGAGGGTCAGTGGGAAACAGAAATAGGTGAGAGTACGAGGGAAGAGGATCACGACGTGTTTGAATAGTTGACAAGCGGCCAAAGAGAGATAATTATGATTCTGCAACGGATTGGTAGAACAGGGTGTTCTGCTCAGCAAGAAGAGGAAGGGATGTAGGAACAGACGGATGTCACGCTAGTAGATAGAAGTGGGCCAATACACCGGAAATGTTGATGTGATGAAGATTTTACGTTCAGGGAAGATGAACTAGGGCTACGATCGAAGAGTGCGTAGTAAGATCAGTGGGATCGATGAATATGAAAGGCGGTAGCAACACTCACATAGGCGGGGATGGTGAAGCGCTCGCGGAACACTGGAATGTGATGCTTGAAAACAGTGAGATTGACCTGATGGGACCTAGAGGATGTGGCAACGACCCACTATACAGACAGAGTCGGTCGATGCAGCGTGACCAGCAGTGAGGGAGGTGGGAGTTGGAAGCGAAGAATAAGGCTGAGGTCATAATAGCCGCCGGAGAAATGGCAACACCTGATTGGTTCGATCCACAGGAGGACGACGCCAGAAATAAGTGAAATATTAGTATTTGCTAACCATTTACAGTGATAGCAGCTAACGAGAACATGACTGCGCCTGCCATTCACCCAACGCTAGAAAAAAACCTGGTCTTCCAGCATCATGACTCTACTTGATGTGCTCAATCGGCCTCGTTCGATGTCAACAACAAAAGCATGGGTATCGCTACCCAGACCATCAAGACCAGGAAAAAGAACGAGTAGCAGATGTTGCACATGCTATCCGTCATCAGCGGCCCCATAAATGAACTCGACAAGTCCACCGTCAGCATACGACACCCGCGCATAGCTCTGAAAAGCTCCATACGAGAATCATGGTCATTCGCCATTAGCATCGTCATTGCCTACCAACACCGCGCAACCCACCGAAATACACTGCCAGTCCAAATATCTCCCCTGGTGTCGTTAAACCTCCGACTTTCATCCGCCTCGCAAACGGGACAAAGTCTAGACATCCATTGGCTGAGATGCACGACACGAGCACTACAAGGAGCACGAGGACTTGTAGGTTCGACCACCGACGCTGCAACATAGGGTAGACGAGCGAGCCGAGAATTCCGGATGCAGGTGTGATCGCACCAATGACGAGACGTCCATATGTAGGGTCGTCTTGCCAAACAAGATCGCCGCTAAGGTGATTGTTGTGAACCCTATCGTCGATCAAAATCAAACAAGACAACAGAGGTTGGGAACACACCGTTGGAGAGCAAGAACCATACGTCGAGACACCGAAACGTGTGCTGCAACCGTTTTACCTGACCAAACCAGCATCACTCTAAGTTTCTTTCACGCCGCCCCAATCTCTGTCCAGACGCCTTACTTATCGCTATCCTCCTCCCCATGCGACACGCACGGCAACCAGAGTGCAGCTGGTTCAGAAAACACCATCCACACATAGCCCACTGAGACCTATAGCGAGACGGAGCGAGAACGTAGATCCGTGCAGACGCGCCACGGGATGAATGTAAGGAGCAACAGCAGGATACCCGCGCAGTACCCCAAGGCGGTCCCTACACCGAGGTACTGAACATTGCATGCAATAGCGCAGCCGCATGCACCATGTTGGCGGCCCGGTCCTTGCCTAGCACAGAGGCGCCGAGCAAGGGTGTTGAGACCGATTCAGGGTCTTGAAGGATCATATCGTGGACGCTGGGATCGGTGGACTCGGGTCAGACAAACGTCATGTAGAGTTCGTTCTGCGCTTCTATTATCTTGGGAGATGGGAAGGTAGGCGTACATGGCGACGACGGAAGCACCAGAGACGACCAAGAGGAGAGATGTTGATAATAGGAGGAACAGGACGGCTGCGAAGGCGCCAGAGAATAGGTATGATCAGCATGACGACGTCACACTGACACCAACTTACGATGCTGCACATAGAAATGACAGTGGCGCCTGGAGCACTACAGATATCGAGTATATGTAGAGACTGCGGAGGTTTGAAGAAATTACGACTTAGGACCCGCTGAATAACGCACCTAAAGCTCGTCGTGTCTATCCAAAGCCAACCAATCTTAGCTGAACAGCATCCTGCAGAAGCCACGCTGCCCCCGTCCGCGGTAGAAATACATGGATTAGTCCGTTCTGGTTCGAAGAAACCATTGTCTCTTTGAAGTTGCTTTAAACAAATGAATAGAAAGACAAAGACAACTAGACTTTGCTACGAACCGTCGTTAACAAAAAGTCACCACTGAACGAATTTGCAAAGGCATAGCTGAGCGTAGTACTATTTCCCACGTCTTGTCATTCATCTAGCAAATTATAAACGGGAGCTATCGAGGACAGCCAATACCGCATTTACTTGTTGTCTTCCACTCCCAACCTGATACATGATATAACTGATATTCGTCTGTCCGCCCAATACAAGCTTTGCTAGAAGCCCAGTAACACGTACACCATTACAAACACCTCCGAAAACTCTCGTACCCGTCTCACCTACTACTACTTAGTTGATATCTTGGGCTCGTTCCTACACATGGATAAGCGGTAAGACAATTTCACGGTCCGGCTTTTGCGGTGAATAGTCTGAGCGGACTAGAAATGATTCTTACCTCGTGGGACGGATGCATTCTCAGAGCTGTGGTCCAGTTTAAATGTGAAAGAAATCTCAATTGCTTGCCACTGGTTGGATGGGCGGGAGGTGGAAGATACGGATGACCAGCTCGGCCACACACCCGTTACGCTTTACTTTGGAATCTACAGACATTATGGCTAGATTGGTTGTGAGTCTTTCTGCCCGTACTGTTTCTTTTCGCTAGTCACGCGGTCTACCGTAGGTCTTTGACGGCGATTCAATAGAAACTGTCACACTGATGGTAATTGACGATTTCAAGATCAAACAGATGGCCAAGACGAGGCACAACTTTGATACTATACAAGTATATCATATCGATGGGCGATGACGTGCTTGTTGCTCTAGAACGGTTTGACCATTCGGTACGCGAAATATACTCTTGCCTTCATCTACCCCGGCACGTTCTGTGTAAGGGGTATCAAGTATCGAGTTGCTTGACTCCCCTCGATACCTTTGGTATCGTGCTGTGATGAAAAGACAGAAGTCTCGCCCTGAGAGGGACGAGCAGATGGCAGAACTAATTCCCAATGGATCATCAAGATACACAAAAGGACACGGAAGCATGTCGCTCATGACAGTTTCTAGAAGGCTGTACGAGGCACCACGGGCGGATCGCATGCTCGACAGGACAAATGACACAACGAGATGAACATGTGTAAGTCGTCTGTTCCTAGATCTTGATATATCTAATTATTAATCGCAGTTATCGCACGTGGGGCGTGATACCTGGCCTCTCCGTCCCGCCATCCAGCGATCTCGACATGGTGTAGCCAACATGAGACGCATATTCAATATTCAATCACCGAACTGCAATAGTAATTACAACAGATACCATGCGCCCACTGTGAATGATACCAAAACATACTAACGTGCATACAATTTTCTCTGGGATTAGGATCGGGATATCAAGCCCATCCGAGCACCTGAAAGAGGTGACGTCAATGTCCTCGAGTCTCCCGAAGACAAGGGGAGCCCACGTACACAAATCAGATTCAAGCCATCTGAAATATACAACGTCAATCCACCTTGTTTGTGAAGCGAAACAGGAAACTTACGTCGATCGAGGGACTCAAATCCCGATATGCACGAACACGATTCGCTTCTCCAACGACACCTCGTCCGCAGTCTCGATCACCGCCGTGTTCAGAGCCGAAGCCGCATGCTCGAATCCAATGCTCGGATGCTTGAACATCTCCTTGTAGAACCGAGTCACCACCTGG
>JBBPUC010000199.1:0-34850 GCA_038094375.1 Tubosaeta aff. heterosetosa | reverse complement strand
CAGAGTCCAGGAAACAAGCTTGTCTGGAGCGGATGAAGGCGGCCAAGGCGAAGGCGGTCATAAGACAAGGTGTAGAGATCCGAAACACTTTCTGAACGGCGTGGCGGCGTGCGGTGGCAAGGGAGGGAACTCGGAGGTAGGACGCCACCGAAAGCTAAACTACACTGCAGTCTCCCAAAGTTGATCTTTGGAAGATAAAAAATTATTTATTCATGTCCATCTTCCTTCGTGTCCTCAGGAGCTTCGTTGACAATCCTTGAACGGGATATGAACAGGATCCTTATCGGCGAATACAATGAGCGCATTGACACAACCATACTCGCTAGTTGTTCTCGCACTGGATCACTGCCCCAATACCCTGGCTCATTGACTGAACTCGAATTTCAAAGATGATCAAGTCCGACAGCAGTGCACTCCGTCATAAGCTCTGATCCTGCGATAGCCCCAAGTAGCTCTCTATATCCGCGGGCGTCCATTTCCAGATCTCAATTTGACTCTGCGTCCCCATACCCTTTTTGCGGGGGTCTGAATATCCCAGCCACACCGTCGGCTCCACAGGTAATACGAGGTTAACCGACACCGCGGACATTCCTGCACTACAGCTCTTCAGGAACGCAGGGTTTTTGGGCTCGGTTTACACCTCAAATTTTATTCGCAGGGATCAGCGTGCCGTTCACAGTTTTCTAGCGGCCGTACCACTGGTGGGAAGTTCCCATCCCACAACAGGGTCCGAAGCCTTTCAAATGGGTTATTTTGGGCGTTTGATGTGAGAGGCGTTCCAGTGAGTATAGCCGTAATTCTCGGGAATCAAGGAAACGCATTAATTGTTTGCGTGTCCTGGAATTAGCTCCTAGTCTAGCCCAAGCAACTTAAGAGTGACTGCATCGGTCACGAGCCTTCCTTGTTGCCTCCTCGTCAAATTATGAAAATCTACTGGCAAGGTCGCACGATCATTGGGCCTCTGCAATTCAGAATGAAGGGGATACCTATGACACGTACTTGTTGGCGATTGATCCCGACACGTTATCGCTTCTGTGATAATTGAACTTGCATATTCGCTCCCAGTATGTACCACAGCAAACACGAGGCTCAGCAACTGACAGCGCACGATGGTCCTGGTTTCCATAGCTCACTTCATTGTTGTTCCAGTTCAGTCCCAGGCGTATCCCATAGAATTCTGAAATTCTAGGGTATGGCCACTAAACCCGCCCTACCCCCAGAAAATGGAAACAGTTAGGGAATGTCAGAAGCATAACTGGGTTTGTTTCATCCTTCCATTTTCTTATATTGTTATCACATCATGGTTAAGTGGAGGCCGTGCTGAACCAATCATGCTCCGTAAGTGGCACCAAATTTACCCCCTAGCATTTGCATCTCGGGAACCATCGATGATCCCGCTGTCAGTTCCGCTCTTATCCATTTCGACATCAAAACAGATCTGGGAACTTCACCTATTCACCATTCCTATTTGCGCGAACTGTGTTCAGGTCTGCAATGCGGCGACCCTTATTTTTCTCTCCGCAGTTGATACCCAATCACCCTTTTCCCCAAGAGCTGTGCGCCTCAAAGGATCTTTCCTGTGTTGCTGATCATTCCATGTGCAGTCCGTCCCAGACAGAACCCGTTTTTGATCGTCGGGGGCGTCAGCACTTGAGGAGGTATAAATAAGCATGTCTTGGAACAGAAAAACATGCCTTCACTCACCTTTACCACAGCTTACGTTCTCTCAACATTCGTTGGCATTGTTGCAAGCATTTTTTCGTTGTTCGATACATCCCCTCCTTGGGTGCCAACCTTCTTGGGAGGGTATGACAATGGTCTGCTGTATGCCCTGAATCCAAGGGTGTTCCTTGCCAGATGCCAGTATGTTTCACATTATCTGGAGTTCTTCTATTTGATGCGAACATCGATCATCAGACAACGATATGGACCCGTTTACCGTGTACGGATCGGTAGCTGGCGGTTCAAAGTAGTTTCCTCTGGCGATGCAATCTCTGCCGTCCTCTCAGCACCTCCAGACCGTCTCCGCAATGACACCATGCACCAAGAGGTGTTTTATGTCGTTGCCGGTGTCAATACCAATACTGCCTACCTGCATGACTTTATGGTCCGTGAACTCTTCCCCCTTGTCGACAAGGCTATGTCGCAGCGCTCCCTTGGAAAGACCACGCATGCCCTTGGTCCCATGTTGCTGTCGCAGATCATAAAGGTTGCTCAGGACCACGGCAGACCCATCTCCATCATAGAGCTTACGAACAAGCCGCTCTATGTGACGACAAATCTTCTCCTCCTCGGCAGCACCTTCCCGGACAACACGTACAGAGACTTTCAAACCCTCAGCCAGAGTATACCGTATCGTTTCACTAGGATGTTGCTATGGAGTTGGCCGTCTCATGCCGCGCGAACGAGGCTGCTGAAAATCCTCAAGGGGTATTTGCAGCAGGGAGAGGTTGCTGACGGTGGCGATGACGAATTTTCTTGTGGATTCAAGAAAGCATTCAAGGACAATAACATCCAGTCCTTGGAAGCGGCGCAGCTGGTCCTCAACTTCCTCTGGGGAGTTCACACCAACACACTTAGCAATTCACTCTTTTTACTGTCGTTTCTGCTAGCCGACCAGGGCGCACTTGCCCACGTTCGCATGGAGGTAGATTTAGCCGTCACAAAGTTTGGCAGTCTTGGGACGCTTCTCGAGGCTGGTCCCGACAGTTTAGATGACCCGTCGTTTGCACTTCTGACCTCGGCGATCATGGAGACCATGAGGCTCACTGCTTTGCATGTCGGAATACGGCAAGCTAGCTGTGACTTTGATCTCAGGGTAAACGATGGATCTATTCCGATCAGAAAGGGCGAATTCCTCTTTGGAAATGTCCGTGCGGCACACACAGACGCCACGGTCTACCCGAACCCCGAAAGGTTTGTGGTCGATCGGTTCGCACAGCGCCCATATAGAAAGAAGCGTCTCCAAACAGAGGGATATCCGTTCCATTCATTGGGCGGTGGCCGACACATTGTATGTGCCACTTTAGCCTCTCAGATACTTCCGAGTACTCATGCTCTCATAGTGCAAAGGAAGGTGGCTGGCGATATACGAGATCAAGCTTCTTTTCATCATACTGCTCCACAAGTTTGACTTTACTCCTGCAGAAGGGGAGTCAGTGGGCTGGACCCCGCTCCGGGTCCATCCACGTAGTATCGGTGCCGTACACACTGAGGATGATATCTTTGTGTGGTTGTCTCCACGTAACGCGGGAGGGCTTTAAATGGAGGAAAGGGAGGTCGAGAACAAGTCGAGATGTTGTATGTACGAGCTCGAGTACCGTTGGCTATAATTACCACAAAGACAATGTATGTTCAATTGGGCCACTGAGCTGTGGTTCAACAAAAAAACGATCGCGCAACAGCAGCGACGCACTGAACACCAGACAGCACGAACTGCTCGAGGGACGATGTACTGTGCACATATCCAAAGCAGTAATTCATTTCTCGTGTCGAGAGTTGTGGCTTGACCCTTCCATTTCGTTGAATTTAGTTATCACACTGCACTTTGTCCTAGGCCACCGACGTTACCGGAAGTGCCGCGAACGTCAGCTCGATAAAGTAGTACAAAGTAAGCGACTCCGTGCCATCTCCTAAATTCTTCTGTGTGATCGCATCTATGTAAACGACCACGCTTGCAGAATCGGACATATGTGTAACTAGACGCATTCTATCCGGACACGCGAGGCTGGCATCGGAGCGGCCGATACAGTTTGGTGATAGTCTCGCAACGGAGGGCCACGGTGAAGGTAGCGAAACCGCGCGTGTGATGATGGGGAACGCGGAAGACATACTCTGTGGTCTCAAATGTAAGCACGACGTTGTATGGATAGGTTGGAAATTATTAAACTGAGGATGAAGGGTTCATATGCTTGACATATTGATCCGACAATCGGCGGAGACCGTTCCTGTGCTAGCCTCGAGCACTGAGCGGACGTGAAAATACCAGTAATCTATGATAGATCCGCACTCGCAGCACGTTCGAGATCGGAGAAGAGGGATGGGAGAAGGAATCTAGAGAGAGATTGGGCAACTCGCGAATACTGGAGATCATATTGAGACAACACACTTGATCGTGCTAGTTTGCATCAGATGATTGGAGGGAGTGAAGTTAGACGTGTAAACACGTTTGCCAACGCCTTTCCCTCCGGGCCAGATACGATTGGCGGAGAACGGACACAAGGAAGCTGGTTCCAGAAAACACCACGACCTTGCTCGAGAAACTTGACAGTCTTAATGGATGATTGGTCGTGAAGACAATCTGAAAATGCACCCACTGCAAATGATGATGAAAGCCTGTACTTTAGAACAGCAAGGTGCTGGGGTAATGACGGGAGAGTGGTAGCCATATTATATGCTCTGCAAGTAACCGAGGAGCTCTTTCACTAAAGAGACCACCTGTGAGAAAGACGATTGATCCCCCAAGCTGCTCGAACAGACGGGATAGATAATATGAAAGGTTGACCAAAACTGTAAACTGACTTGGGGGTCCTAATTTGCAAAGCAAGAGCCGAACAAGAACGATGGCCTCCAAACTTCCTGTACCGAAGGCCGAGATCAATCGAGAGGCCGTTCAAGACCATTTAACGAACCGGAAGTCCTGATGGGCAAAGCAAGAGTGTCTGCGAAGAAAGGTGGCCTCGTTCGGGTCGTCCATCTTTCCAAGCTCCGCATGCCGACGAGAGAGATATAAGTTTCGAAGCTGTCCAGGCTGCCTGACGTTGTAACTAGGTGTGGTGAGCGCAGCATTAGTGCATCTCCGCCAAGAACGATGGCCTCGTTCAGGTTGTTCATACTTCCAAGTTTCTCGTGCCGACAGAGAGGTTGTTTGCAAACCCACATTAGTTAGCGGGAATAAGTTCGCATGGGCAGACCCGGGAGTGGTGTTGTTGGCAGAATCCTGCCAGACAGTGAGGGGAGTTGGCAGATCCTGGCAGAATGCATTGGCAAACTGCCTATTCAAGCCGGAAAGAGTTCTGCCCTTGCAAACAGGTATCAGTCTCACCGGTGATCATTTGAATTCGGGCGATACAGATCATTTCATTCTAGACAGCATTACTAGCGTCTTGTACGGGTATTCAAACACTCCCCTGCTTTCATCAATCCAAACTTTGCCGTCACCTTTAGCTACGATGGCCTTAATAGTTGCAATAACCCTTTCCTTCTCCTCCAGGGGAAGAATGGACATATAGCTCTTGCTTAGCGCACGATCGACGCAGGTATCCACCGAGGTAGGAAGTTGATACACCCATTCCTTCTCTTCGGGAGCCTTGAAGTTCTTGGTGTATTCTTCAGTTAGGAAAGCCTGACGCCAGAGTCCCAGACGAAATTGAGGTGTTCCGCTCTCATACGTCTCAATGCAATCGCGCAACTGAGCTACCCAGCCAGCGCTATCTCTAAACAGGTCGGTCAGAACAACTCGCCATGCGGTCAAGTCTGGTCACCTGTCCTCTAGGTTCCAAATAAAGGCCACGACTCCACTCGGCTTCAGGATACGAGCAAACTCGACACATGCTTTGCCATAGTCGGGACACCAGTGGAAAGCCTGAGAGAGACACTCAAAGACGTGAACAACGTGGTCCGGAGGAGCGAATGACGTAGGTCAGCAGACCTGAGCGATGATGATCAGATCCGCCCATCCATCCTCGACGGTTGGAACATGATCGAATGTTCCCTCGCTGATAGATACAGAAGGGTGATTGACTCGTTGGGCAAACACCTCCCGCATGCCAGCGCTGGGTTCTATTGCCTTTAAAGTGCCGATCCTGATCTCATTGTCGTCATCTGCCAGCAGGGCACGGGTGAACAGACCCGTCCCTGCACCAATCCTGCAGGATCTGTAAGGTCTCGGCTGTGGGAAGATATCGGAGGCTTACTCAACGATGTTTAGTGGGCCGGCGGTCCTGGTGGCGTTTCTGATGAAGTGAACGCTGTCCCGTGGGTACGAGGGCCGCGCGCTGGTATGTAGTCAGCAATTGCGGTGGCTGGCGCTCATCAGTATTACCTATCGTACAGCTCGTTTCCTCCACCGAAGCCGTCCTTGGCGATTGTATGTACCCTTGTAGACATGGTTCTGGCTAGCGTTGACTCTCATGATCCGTGCCTTGGCTGTGACCATATTGATACTATGTGAGACACTTTCCAAGAAAGGAAATCACTGCGGACACCAAGTGCACCCGATTCAGAGCTTGGAAGATATATAGACCTTCCTCCTTCAAGCCCCCACTGGAACTTGATACCCTCGACAAATGTCTCCCCGGGAGCTCGTTCTAGACACTGCCAGCGAGGCAGTCACTACACTCACATTTACTGATTCTCTGCTCACCATCCATTCTGAACCGCGGACGCCTAATACCCTTAGACTGCATTCGTTTTTCTTCTATTCCTCTCCAAGACACACTCATTCCGAAGTTCCTATCCATAATGTCATTGCAGCAACCGTATCCAGCACTCAATTCGAGCTGTCCTATTTGGAGCGCATTGGAAACCACCCTTTCCAGATGAAACAGGTTCGGTTCGACCTCCAGGAGAAGGACATTCCATTGGCCACCGAATGGTGCAGTACCATCACCAAGGTTGCATACAAAGGTTTGCGAACCACCTATTTGGTTTGTTACCTCTGCTCATCTTCCTATTTTTTCATAAAGGCGCTAACCCTTCAAAGTCCTTAAAGGTCCTGATCAATCCACATGGTGGCCCTGTAGGTTCCTTGTTTTAGTCCATGACCTTGGAATGACGTTATACAGGGTAAAGCGCGCCAAATTTTTGCTCAAAAAGTAGAGCCTATACTGCGAGCAGCGGGGTGCACTCTCGATGTGACCCGTCGGTACAATGTATCATGTATGATGACCGTGCGTATTGACACCTTCCATAGTCACCGCGAGAGCCGGCCACGCCATCGAAATCACACAAAACATGGAACTCTCGTATGACGCACTGGTTGTCGTATCCGGAGATGGTCTCATTCACGAAGTCTTGAACGGTCTTGCAAAGCATGCGACACCTGAGAAAGCGTTTGGCATCCCCGTTGCCCCCATACCCGCAGGTTCTGGAAATGGTCTTTCGTTAAACATTCTGGGCCTCTGTGATGGATTAGATCCTTGTGCCGCTGCTCTCAACGTTCTTAAAGGTACGTGTTCATCATCTAGGGTGTTGCCATAGCCGACTGTTTGCAGGTCAACCGATGAAAGTCGACTTGTTTTCTTTCACCCAAGGGAATCAAAAACGTATATCATTCATGTCGCAAACCGTTGGCCTCATGGCTGACGTCGACATCGAAACCGAGCACCTCCGATGGATGGGCGATCTTCGCTTTGTTTTGGGCTTCCTTCGTGGAGGTAAGATAGACTCGTACTTTCGTTGCAGAGTGTAACCCAGTTCGTTAGTCGTGACGCGCAAGACGTGCAAGATGGAGTTGTCTATGAAAATCGTCGAGCAGGATAAGTCACAGATGGTGGACGCTTTGTATTCGCGTCGGAAGAGCGCAGCAAAAGGTGTTCCTCCCGCATTACCGGCATCCGATATCACTCCTAGTGACGATAAACGAGATGGCGAGGACTCGTCGGAGAGCTGGGTTACGTTTGACAAGCCAATTTTATGGATGGTCGCTGGCAAGGGTCCGTATGTCAGCCGGTTCGTGAAGTCAAGCTTTTCTCTTTCCTGTTGTCTGATATATGGACCCAGCTCGCTCATGCAGTTCCCTGTTTCACATCCCGACGACGGGTTGATCGACATATCAATACAAGAAATCGTACGTGTTACTCGGAAAGAACAGTTGTTCACTAATGTCTTACATGGATACTCAGGTTGGGAGGAAGTTCTTACTTGACGCGATGGAAGGCGCCGAGTTTGGCCGGTCCTATTGGTTCAGTTCTGTATGTGCAAGTATGATATGACACGTGAAGATATCAACACTGATTCTCCCCAATAGAACCGATATGTCAAAGCGTCTGCCTACCGTGCTAAACCCCTTACCGCGAGTGGTGTGCTGATGGTCGACGGCGAAGCCTTCCCATTCGAGGAGTTCCAGATCGAGGTTCTGCACCGTCTCGGGACGCTACTTAGCCCTAACCCATATTACGCGCCTGACTTCAACGTGATCGACGCCAAGGGTACCATGCGAGAAATACGATAGCCTGGATAGGAGACGTTGATCTTGAGGTTGTTAACTTATTCATGGACAGTTGTGAGCTGCCTTGTCACAATCGTCCTCGTTGGCATAAGTTCCATGTACTCGCGAGTGTGCATTCGTTTAGTCGCTGCTGCATCCTTAATTCCTTGTTACTCGATTGATATATTTTGATGGTACTTGGATGAGTGACCTTTGGAGAGGGTTGAGGCTTTAAAATGTGTGACAGTGACGAACGCGTGACGTGTGATGATCGCGGTCTGTTGACTCACGTGATGTCTACACCACAAGCGGACCTTGAAATATGATTCGTGCCCATTCATAAAGCGGAGGTGATGTTTGTCGCGCTCATCGACGCACTCTTCCCTCTACCACCACCTCGCCCCACCAAGGTTTGCCCATACAAATCACACATTTGGTGCGTGTGTACTGTTTTGTTCGTGTTGGAACGACGCTCACTCTTTAACGCAGTCCCATACTTTGTACATTTTGTAGAGTCACAAATGGCACCTAAAGTGAGTTTTAATATGTTATATCAGTTATCGCGTGCTGATGAAGAATGTAGCCAGCATCCACTGCAGGAAAAGCCCCTGCCTCTACTGCCTCCAAGGCACCTGCCAAGGCTGATGCAGGTGCAAAAGCTGCAAAGAAGACCGCCAGCAAGTCTCAGCCAGCCGCTGACGGTGAGAAGAAGAAGCGCCGAAAGGTCCGAAAGGAAACGTACAGCTCTTACATTTACAAGGGTGAGTGGACATAGTTGCTAATATGACTCGTTGCTAACTGCTTTCTGTCCTAGTCTTGAAGCAGGTGCACCCCGACACGGGTATCTCAAACAAAGCCATGGCCATCTTGAACTCGTTTGTGAATGACATCTTTGAGCGGATTGCTACCGAGGCATCCAGTACGTGCTAGTGCTTTGAATATTATCTGGGTCTCATCAGTGTGGCGCAGAACTCGCCGCTTACTCCAAGAAATCTACCATCTCTTCCCGCGAAATCCAAACCTCCGTCCGTTTGATTCTTCCTGGTGAGCTTGCGAAGCACGCTATCTCCGAGGGTACAAAGTCCGTCACAAGTAAGTTATCTACTTACCAGGCTGTCCGGTTTGGGCTCATTTATCACTCAGAGTTCTCCACTGGTTCGAAGTAAATCATTATCTATCTTGGTGTATTGCTATGTCGTTATTGTACTCTGCCTTTATTGGAGATACCTTCCTCGTTCATGTCTGAGTTGTTGTTCTGGTCACCAGGGTTTGATGTCGACGGATATCCGTCTGTTAGCGACCTCGGAGCTCCTCTATGGTTCCCCGCAGGCACCGGATCACCGAAATTACCTCTATCTTTATCGACTTCTTCGTGCACCCACGTTGTGTAGCTACAATACTAGTAAGAGTCATAGTAATGGTACTTCACCGGGCGTCGCCGACCCGCCATCAATCCACGGCTCGAAACAATACTCATCATGCACTACAACCGTAGGAAACTCGGGATGCGATCCACCTTGACCAAGTTGCAGCGCCTCATCATGGGCCATTCTTGGCAAGGAGACGCCGTTCGGGTTTAAAGCGACCGCTGAGAGTTGCTGGCGCTCAAGTTCACGTTTGGAGGAGAGAAACATGGCGACCTTGCGCAGAGGGTGAGCACACTAACCCAGGCGAAAGCACAAGGTCCCCCTCACCCGAAAAAGTAGACGTTTCGCCGTGACTGTATCAATGGTTGTGAGTGTTCGTCGTCGCAAGCTTGTGCGCCCCGATCTTGTGCCCGTTTCTCATTGGCTCTGCATACCTGCCCAATTTTCTCGTGTATCTGACGTAGCCCATGTTAATAGAGTCCGACCCGATCAACTTTTGTTCGTCAGACGAACGTGGAGAACCAGAACATTCCGATCAACAAGAACGGTTGTCCCGTTCGGACTTAATACGACGTTTCTTGTGCGAAATTGCATCCCAGCCGTCGTCACAAGAAAGTCGTAGGCACCATCAAGGAACAATTGGACCTTACAACGTCTCCTGGGCAATATATTATTGCATTCCAGCGTGATCGCGACAAAACTCGTAGGCACCATCAAGGCACCGTTGGACTTACAACAGCCATTCCACTCGGAGAAAGCAAAACGACGAACAGTAAGTACCATTTTGGTAGAGGCTGCGCTCGCCATGCCCTCATCTTAAATCCGTTTGCAAAGTACATGCATTTTCCCAAATGACAACTATTCACAACCAACATCGGCGAAACAGAAGAAAACAATCCCACGAGAAACCAGCTACATACATGCCGTCGAAAGCAGGCTAATTTGCGAACAAGGAAACGGTGATCAGGCAGTGGCAGGAACTGCAAGAGGACAGATAATATCGGCAGTCTCTGGCTCGGGCTGCGGAGAACATGAATTGACATCGATGAATAGCAATATCAACTCACCACGCGATAGATAGGGCAGCACCTAGGAATGATGCCTCCTCCGCATCCTTGATAAAGGTCGCTCACGATACAGTACTCTCCCTAAGCGTCAGGAAAAATCGTGTGTAGAGCATGGTGAGTAGAAGTGCTCGTCGATCAACAGGACAAGATCTCACTGGCAAGCAGCAATAGATATCGGCAGTACTAGTTTCCAAAGGACACACATATGTAGGGGCTATGGTGCTCGGGGCAGCGTTGGTGACTGCAACGAGGACAGCGGACGTCACAGCAAGAAGGGCAGATAAATGGTGGAACATGGGGGGCAGAAGGATCTGATGGAGAGAGGGGTTGGCATTCTGCATGCTTTTAAAATGTATGGGAGGCCCTGATTACGGCTCTTTGCGCGGGCATAGTACGAAGCAAACACTCTGCTGTCAAGCAATTTGCTGTGGACGACGTGCCTCGAGCATTGCCTCAAAGTACGGTGTTTAGTACATTTTTCACGGATATGCCGTGAAGTGACCAGGCTACTTGTAGGTAATAAATCGAAACCTAAAATGTATTCTTCCCCGTTGTCCTTCGGCTCTGCGTATTCCTTCGTGCACGGTAGGCTCAGATCACCTATTCCCAAGTTCATCGAGGGCTTCGTAAAGGCGCGTTAATTTTACAAGTTTGAGGCGCCTTTCAGCTGTTTCTCTATCATCCTCCTCGAGCTCTGTCAGCACGATGTCGCGATGGTGTGCTAGAAGAACACGCAGTTCTGCGCGTAAGAAACTTTGAAAGTAATCCTCAGAAGAGGTGCATGATACTGGGCAAATTCAGTCGACAACGAAGGCCCTGCTGGGAACACCGTCAGGGGCACGATAAAATGGTAGGCTCAGCTTCCTCTGACGAGAGATACAGTGATCCTGCATGATAAAAATGCACGGTAAATACGATCTTCAGATACCCTACGAGGCGCCACGCAGTTTCACATGCATCGA
This sequence comes from Tubosaeta aff. heterosetosa, assembly GCA_038094375.1. Taxonomy (NCBI): domain Eukaryota; kingdom Fungi; phylum Basidiomycota; class Agaricomycetes; order Boletales; family Boletaceae; genus Tubosaeta; species Tubosaeta aff. heterosetosa. Next base: position 23,305 of record JBBPUC010000199.1, on the reverse strand, counting down.
GAGCCTGTGTGCCGCAGAGGTACGCGGCAGCTTGGACCAAGAACATTGGCATCGAGGGTACATATCTATGTCGACGAACTCACTCTACAGAATTAGCATGCACCCTGCTCCCACTGGATTGGACGTCAAGTTTCATGTATAAACCCGGGGAACAGGTACGTGGCCAAAATCTGAGTGATACAACCTAACACCGTACTTGAAGGTATTAGGCAAAACGGAGCAGGCCCGACCTCTGATTCTAGCTTGTCCTTTGGGAAAAGCAGGCGCAAAAAAGCGAGGTTCCGTCCTCCCATAGGACATAAGGAAAAAAAAAAAAGGAAAGAGGAAATCGATTGACCTGGTGTATGGAAGTGAAAGTTGACTGCAAACTGACGAAGACTAAAGATGTCAAGGTCAACTCAATCGTCGTATAAGTCCGGGTCCTTATTCATCCACTTAGCGGTGACGCATCCCAAAAAACCAGAAATATACTTTACTTAAGAACGTAAAAGCGTCCGCACTAACAGTGCCTGCCCGAATCGCCGCAACGAAGCAAGAAAAGGGCATGGGCCATACAACTCAACATCGCGCCGTCGGGCCACCCACGAGGTTGGGTCGGGAGTTGATGCGGTATGAACAACCCAGCATGAAACAGTCTATGATACAGGGATGAAACCCCTGTCTTTTATATACGAGCCGAAGGCCAGGGGGCTATAATTTGAAACGGCTGAACATTCAGAGACCTACATGAATGAACGCAGTCCACGAATAGGAAGCCGCCCAAACAGCAGTGTGAAGTGCCCGCGCCCCCCAATAATCCGGTCTCGGGCCACTTGAAAGCAGTTGTTTGTCGAGGTCCCTTGTCACATCCCGGGTGCCTGTCAACCCTCCAGCCCGCATAACCGGCGGCGCCTCGTCAGAATACCCCTGTGACAAGTCCGATCTGATCGCCGACGGCGCTCGCCGCTCGAACCACCGTCCCAGGACATGACTTTTACAAATTCCGTACTCTACACACGCAAATTATCATGTTGAGACACGACTAGTTCTTTTCCTGCAGTGCGACTCCGGGGTGTAACTCTGCCCAAGCAAGCCTCTCATTCAGCCATTCTTCGACGTCTCCTGATGTCCAAGTACGAGCCTGGAGGGAAAGTCGCTCTCTAAAATGCCGGAATGGCTTTCCGCTTTCATACAACCCGCGCCATTCTGTACCCTCCATGATCTCAAAAAACAGCTTACATAGTGCCTGCCGGTCTTCCAAAGAGCCACCTTCGTATCTTCCTTCTTGATCGTCGGGGTCCAGCAGCCATCCAGGAACAACGGCGCACTCCCAGAGCGGTGCAATCGTCGTACCCTCGAAATCGATCAGACCTGTTACTGTTCCTGATTCAGCATCAATCTGTCAAGTAGAATGTGAGCCCAGGCATATCGAGTCAGAAGGGAACGCATGCCATAATGTTTGACAAGCGGAAATCATCCAATCGAAGTGAAAACTGTTTCGATGGTGTACTGACGATTTGCCCGCCAGGCTGGTGATTTCCTGGATAGGCGGTGCACAGATCAAGCGCTTTGAAAAGGTTGTGTTTTGCAACATCGAGACGCCTTTCAGCTGCTTCTCCGTCGCCTTCTCCGAGCTCCGCCAGTACGAAATTGCGATGATGTGAAAGAATATGTAGTTCCGCACGTAGGAAACTTTGAAGGTAATTAGTTGTGTTCATAAAAGGTCCACGATACTGTGCAAGTTCGGTCGATAACAAAGGCTCTGCGCCGGGAATGCGAACGACACCATCGAGGGCACGATAAAATGGTGTAGTGACAATAGGCCCAACATAGACATCGTCCTTTGACGACGAAGAGAGGTAGAGGGAACCTGCACAATCGAATCGTAACGCAAACATGGTCTTCAGGTACTCTGCGATTTGTGAGACAACGCGCTCTTTCACGGTCATGGATAGATTGTCCCACTCCGTATCAGCAGAAATTCCTGGCAACTAGGATCACGAACGTTAGCGTCAAGTATATCTATGTCGATAAGCTCACTTTTTGTAGAATCATATACTCGGCTCCTACTGGATTAGACGCGTCCGAGTCCCATGCGTAAACCTGAGGAACAGGAATCTTTGTACACGCCGCAAGAAATTTGAGAGTTGCAACCTAATGATGCACAATTAATTACGAAACATGGCATTCGCGCGCATGGCCAACCTCCGATTCAAGCTTGTACTTTGGATATGCAGGCGCAGCGACACGAACAACACCAAGTGAGGTTTTATCCTCCAGTAAAATGTCATACAACTATGGGAAAGAAAAATATCAACATGTATACGAACGAGATGATTTATGATTTATTAACCTTGTGATACCCTCCCTCTGCTAGTTTCTCAAGATCACAGGGTGTATCGAAGTGAAATTTGACCGCGATTTGCAACTGATGAAGGCTAAAAGTGTCAGGGTCGGCCTCGTCGTCGTACGAAAACGTGGAGAAAGCGTCGTCTGGTATCATTGCAAGATCACGGTGATTGCAGAGTGCTAATGAACTCGTTGATGGCCATCGCTGAGCAGTTGTTATGCCCGGTCAGTGAACAGGGGGCACGGTTGTAAACCGTGGGAAAGTCGATGAACTTCGTTTGAACGCGGCTTTATGCGGACTAGCCTCAAAATGGTCTCCTCATCAAATTGTACATTACTTCTTGTCCGTCTGTCCCAATTCAGCCTCTTGCGAGCGACTTTTCAGTACCTTTGGTGGCATATTGACAAAATGGTGCACAGAAAATCTCATTTGGCGGAACTCAAGATGTATGTATGTGCACGAAGAACACGTTCGTGACGACGTTTCCAAATAATGCCTCAAGCGCCAGTACCCACACAGAAAAGTAGTGTGCCTGATGAAAAGGTAGCGCGCTGATTTTTGGTGCAATCAGACCCTCAGAATTTTGTTTGTGTTCCTACTGGCGCCTAGATACGAGTGGTCCTGTGACTGGTCAGCAGCGCTGCGCCCCCACTGGGCCACGGTATCTTCGTGGGCGTTTCATACGTTCATATGTCACACGAAAGCGCCTTGCTGCAATGGTCGGTGATATAGGCCATCAGGAAAAAGTTTCTTTACTTCCTAGGTGACAAAGTAATCCGCTTCGTTTATAGTAATGATACTGCATACCCGAATTAAGCATGATCTCGCAAGACTTGTACAAGGGTTGTACGGTAGTGACGGTTGATGAATGTTGCTACTATCAAACGTGAGATTAACACAGTAGTGCCTAAGCAAGCACTGCAGAAGTAGTCGATGGATTCATGATTCTTTCGGCAGCTATGCACTTTTAATCCAGCAAATCCTGGCAGGACTCAAGTCAAGTCCATAAACTTACCAGCGCGTGATGTTAACCTGGGTGGAGGGTTGTCTTGTGCATATCATTATGGTCTCAAGGTGGTACACCTCAGAGGCGGTAGTCGGTGGTCCTACAACGTTCGTAAACATCAATTATGGTGATGCCACTGGGTGCCTGTTTAGTTAAAAAGCATTTTTTCCTACTGATGATCAATGCATTGCTACCGCACTCACGGGTCACATTGCCATACTAAGGTTGCAGAGATATACAGGTGCCATATTATGATGATCATCTTGGATGAGGTCGACAGCGTCTTCAGGTTGCCTCGAAATAGCTTCCCCCAGATCTCCCGATTCTCTAAGACGAAGGAAACAAATAAAGAGACACTTGCCATAGTTCGGGAACAAAGACTTGCGAGGGTAGCCATCAGGTATCGAGTTCAGAGCATCCTGTTGCATCGAAATTCTCTTCTCTGGGTCATTTAATTCGCCAAGATGATTAAAACGATGGTAAAGAATACACCAAAAGCTGATAGCGTTACAAGCCTGTGTTGTTCATTCCTGATCAGTGCCTCCAAAGTGGTGATTTGTTGTTGTAACTTAGCCAAATCGTTTATAATGATGCTCCAACAGATTTCCTAAGTGCCATGATTCAATCATTGTAAAGCCTAATGTGAGATAGAGCCATGAGCGATTCTTGGCCTGACACCGTCTTATATTCATTGTGTGACTCGAGCACCAGAATTGCGGTCGTGTGCTTTCAGAGCTGAGGACCATCGTCTGGGGTAGCAATGCCTCTGCGTTGGCTCATCCTGCCGCCTCTTGAGTCGCACCGTCCAAGCAGCGAGGGCGTTCTGATACAATGTGCGTGGAGTGTCGAGGAGAGCATCATCGTCGCAAGCCAGACAGCGGATAAACGTTCCCATCGCCAAGTTTGACTGAACAGCCGCGTAGCAAGGATGGTCCGAGGGACAGACGTTGGGTGCATGTTGAAATCGTTCGATCCCGTGCTCGAGATCTGCTCGTTCTTCGTGCTTTCGGCACCTCAAGAGCGCACTGTGGCCCTTGTTCCTAGTCTCTTCTAGCTATCCTTGAAAATCCGTGGTCAGCTGCAGTATGACGGATGTACACGGATCATTTGCCCCGTTTGACAATCACCATGAGATTCAAACAAGGTGGCTCCTCTGAGAATGCAAACGCTATTAAATGTGAGTACGAAGTGCACATTTGATACTTGGTCTTACCAAGACCTTGTGTGCTGCGGCTCCACGGTCACCATCGACTCCCGCAACTGCCACTAGAGATACGTCAGCGAACAGATCAGACAGTTTGTGAAACTTCCGAGTACTTGGCACATTTGACAGGAACGAAGCCAGCGGGGATTCGTCCGAGACCACAGGCGAGGTCTGTCGCCCTGATACCTACTCGTCGTTGGGCACCTGATCATGTTTACAGAACTCATGTCATACCTGTGTCTTCGTCTGTAGGGACTGCAAAAAAAACACGTCTTGGGTAGCTGAATGTTTCTAGTGCTTGACGCGCAGGACATGGTGGATCTCGATCAGGGATGGGTGTCGAGATGGAAAGGTGCGCAAAGAGGGCGCCCTTGAACAAGGCAAGCTGGAAATCATGATGTCCTGTGCGTGGCAGAGTCGACACGATAATAAAGCCATCGGCCAGTGGATCGCAGGCGGTAGACTGTGGAGTCGTTGATGCGGGACGGAACCACCAACAAATCGGAACGTAGTAAGAGTCTAATCTTTGAATGGTTCACTAATGAAACCGATCAAAGATCGTCGATTCATCGATCGATTGGTGTCGCCACAAGGCAGAGGGAAAACAAACATTTACCAGCTTCTCATTTTGCCACCAACCAACGCATTACAAGTGAAACGACCCGGTATGTTACCGCAAAAACCCGTCCGTAGTACACAAACGAGTAACGAAACCAAGCAAAAAACTGTCCATGGAGAAATCGAATAAATAAAGCAAGGAATGACGAAGCGTCCAAAAGAGATGCTGGTATGCACGGAGCGGCGTCTAGTCGTTGAATTGTTGTGAGCGAGAGAAATGCAGCATGTCCATGAGGGGTTTGTATCGAGCGTTAAATGAGAGCGAGTAAATCAGTTATAAAAGTATCACGGTCGAGCTGCAAAGAGCATCAGTACAACGCCTGATCAAACGTCGGGAGGACATACCAAGCTGTTCTTTGCGGTAGAACCAGAAATAGCCTAGCACAATGACAAGCTGGCAAATGAGCGCGATCCAAAAGAGTGGCGCAGCCATCGGACTGCCCGCAAGGCCCTGCGAGAAATCCCACGTGCCAACGTTTGGGAACACGGTACCAGGTCCGATCGCATTCGGTGCCGTCGCGCGCGCGATCATGACACAGACCGCGCCGATAATTTGAGCAAGAACGAGTGTTGCGCACACGTGTAGACGTGAAAGGGTCTGGTGGAAGAGTACAACACGTGAGTATCGATGCTCGACGTACTAGGCAATCCTTGCTCACCTGAAGTAGAATCAATCCAAGACCGACACCTTGAACGGCATCCAAGACACCAAGCCAGAGCCACAACGAAAGACCGAGATATGGTCCCGCAGACCCAGCCCAAGGAATGTACAACGCGAGCGAAGACGTTCCCCACAAAGTCTATCCAACATCGTCATCAGAAAGTCACGTTTACACGTGTCAAACGGCGCCGTACCTGACACCATCGCGGCGCACCTAAGCCAACCGCAAATACAGGAAGGATCCACGTATGTGTCTTACTCAGTTGTGTCAAAATCAACATCATAAGCGCCCAGACACCGATGAAGAACAAGACGATGAGCAACAAGATTGCCCATTTGGGGATGGGTACGCTCCACAAGAAACTCCAGTTTCGGCCATAGGGCTAGAGACGCTCGTTAATACCAAACACGAGAGAACGACATGAACACACACCCCACTCAACCAATAGTCACGAAGAATTTCAGATGCAAGGAACCTAGGCAACGTGACTAAAAATTCAACCCAATCGGGTAAAGACATACCATAAAACTAGCTTTCGTCGCAACAGCGTCCGCAAAAAGTTGGGCACCTTGGGCGGCGTTTGACGATAGTAGTCTGTAACTTTGTCATCCGACTGCTCTTAGATCCCCTGATCAGACGTACCTGGAAGGCCGTAGAGCATGAGATACGCAAATACAAACGACATGAGTGACAAGGGCCAGAGGATAAACACGATCCACCAAGGCGTCTCCTGGGTAGGCTGCGCACTGTTAAGAGAACTTCCCCAATACCACAAGGCTGCAATCCAGACTTGTTGCGATCCTTGTACGACGCATGCGCGCAGTGCCCAGACCTCGGTAGCAGCACCCTATCCAAGCACGTCAAATATGCACAGACGCCAAACATGACACGTACCGCTTCCTCTCCAAAGTTGAGTCCAAAAAAGGCAAAGGCAGCAGATGACGAAATAGCATAACACCAAGTTGCGAGATCCGAGATGATAGTGTGTGAACTGGCGAGCGACGGGGACAAGGAAGGGATGGCAATCAAGAAGAAAGCGATACCAAAGAATAACCAAGGAGCAGATAGCACGTAGACCGACGGTTTCCACCAGAACAAGGCACACCATACAAACGAAGAAGCAAGGAATACACCACCAAGAATGTAAAGTTGAAGGTTATCTTGATAGTTTTGTCCCGTAAGCAGCGTGATTTGGTAACTGTTAGCGGCCAACATCTACATTACACATCAGCGCGCCACATTTTCTGCAAAGTCGAGCAACTTGCCTGCCCAAGGGCAATAATTATGGTGTACAAAGGCCAACCGAATATCTTGCGCGCCATCGCAATCTGTACTCTATTCATGATCACAAAGTCACCACCATAGGGTAACATGGGGTTCCCATCTGCAAACGCATGGGTACTCGGCGTACCCGGAGCTACACCACCACATCAGCATTGCGAGGAGGGCAAAGCACAAGTACGCACTCATCGGGTCATCTGCCATCGACAATGAACCGGGAGAGCTCCACACCGAATCACGATGCGATGAAATATAGCTCGCGGCACTCGACAATTTGTCCCGTCGCACCTTGTCAAAGTAGGCTTCCTCCGACTTCATCAAGAACCGCTCAATCGACAACTCTCCTTTCGAGTTATCCGAACTCAGCGCTTGCAATTTTTGAACAAACTCTTGGGCGACACCCCCATCCGAATCCGTAAACTGATCAACGAGTCAGTCTGGAACAGGAAAAAGACCGTTCGGACATACCGAAGTCACTGCCTTGTTGAGTGGCGAATTCGTCTTTTCTTCCACGATCGTCCCAATCGATTCCATAGATGTCCTTCTCGAATGCAACCCAAACGGCTTCTGAGGCGTCTCGACCTGCAAAAATGGATCCGGAACATTGCGTTGCTCTTGCGCGATTGCACGATTTGCCTTTTCCAAGAAATCGTCAAACCCTTGACGTGTGCCTGTGACGACACTGCGTCGCGAAAACGTCTCGTCGTCCGACTGGTCCGAGTGCGCCGATGACGAGCCAAATTCATTCGGGTGTGGTGGCACGAGGAACGTCTCGTCGTTTGGCGTCGAGACTTGGGAATGGGCAGGTGAGATCGGTCGGTGTCTCGGCGACGAAGAGAGGCTAGACACGTCCCAATCAGGCTGAGTAGGAAGTCCCTGGTGAACCGGGTTCCAGTCGTCCGTGTCGTCCATTAATTGGGTCCTGACGATCCCACAATCTGACTCGCGCCATGCATTCGCACCTGCCAGGCGACGACTTGTCTGAATGCTCCGGCGATGCATGTCTTCCATCCGTTGGCGCCACTCAACGACGGGGAACCGCTGTACAGCAGAGCGCGCACGCAATATCGCGCGTTCTTCTTGCGACGACTTGAGCGCCAACTTGATCGTTTTTGACAATTGTGACAACATGTGCGATGTCGAAGTAGACTCGACCGGGAACCACTGCAAAGCCATCAATAACACATAGCTAACCACCATCGATACGTACCCATCCTGGCATTAAACCGAGACCTCCCAATCGACTCCCTACCCCCAACGCACCCTTGCGACCAAACTCGACAGCAACCAATCCAAACGGCTCATCACGGGAGGGAATCAACGCGAAATCAGCCCCGCTGAACAGATACGGCGGCAACGCCGTAAACTCTGGTTTCGAAAACACCCGATCCGGATACATCTCCATCAAGCGTGCCAACTTTTCCGCGGCAAACCGGCCATACAAGTCAATCACAGGCCCCACACAGACTAATTGAATCGTTGGGCGCTTTTCCAACCTGAAACGCGGCTTGTTAACTGTGGCATCAAAGAGAGTAGTGTACATACAAGGAAGGCATGACGTCGGCAATGAGATCCACCCCCTTTTGTTTTGACCATCGACCAACAAACACGAATAGATCCGCATTGGCATCCTGCTTGATACCCGCCCACTCTTGCGCCTGACGTTTCATTTCGGGGCGTTGCGCTTCTGCATCTTGGTCTACCTTGACGTCACGTATCGACACCGGGTTCTCGTCCAGTGCAGCGATATCCGTAGGATCGGGGTTAGGTAGCGAGTCGACGTGCTTGAGTGTCCATAATGCGGGGTATCGCGCCCAGCTGCGTTTTCCATACTTGTCTGACACACCGGCGACACCCACACTTTTTTGGTGGACGCTAATGTAGGACGCGCCAGCATGGAGGAGGTTGAACGTGTTGCCAAATTGAACGTATTTCGTGCAGTTTTCCTTGCTAATGTTGAACGCCGAGCAGACTTCCTTCATCTCTTCCTTGGTACGAAGCGGCCACAAGCCTTGGAACTCGGCATTGTGCAAGGAAAGGCAGACCGGAATGACTTTGGGCAAGAGGTAGATGGGGGCTAGTGCACCATGATAATCGTTGATGTGGTACACGTCGATCAACGGGAACCTGCGAATGGTAGCTGCGATTGCCTGATTCCATGTCGAATAAAAGATGGCAGAGCTGAGGTCGTCCATGCGAGCGGGGTAAGGGTCCGACTTGGTTTGCGCACGGAAAACAGGACTGTCGAGAAGGACGTAGGTGATGTTGTCGAGCGTATGGGTTTCTACTTCAATCAGGTAGGCCTCTCCAAAAATGATGACTTCGATGGGCTCTGCGGGTTCGCCCACAGGATATTCGAGGTCCTTGACCTTGGGGATAACCCAGATGAGATCAACGTCCGTCATGGCCTTGCCCATGAGGGACGACATGACACCCAATCCACCGATCTTGACCTTGAGCTTCCAGTCAAAGATCTCATACTCGAGTGTGGAAATGAGCACTTTGCGGCGCTTGTCCTTGTCCTCGGGCCATCCGATGACTTCCAGCGGGTGTTTTGGGCGGAATATCTTCTCCGTAATAGGGGTGCTGTCCTTGAGATCCGTTGTGGACTTATTGCCAAGGCTGCCAATAATGGGAAGGTACTTGCTAGCACCCTTGGGCTGGACTCCATAGCGGTTGTGACGGATGCCATAAAAGGTCCACATGAAGACTACCACTGCGAGCGCGCCAGTGATAAGGGGAATGGTCAACAAGAGCGCAAACATGATGGCACCGACCGAGGCTTCTCCACGAGGTTGCAACGACCATTCGAGTGACTGGTCATTGATCGACAATGACCAAGCTAGCGCAGGGTAGGGCGGAGCTGACATGTTGAGATAGTTGGGGGCAAGAGTATTTGGTGGAAGGCGATCCATGACGCCATCCGCGTCAACGTCACCGTAGTAATAATCGTCATAGCCAAATACGTTGACTTGAACGTACGTTGGCCAGCTTGCCATGATTTCAAGCTCCCAGGTGCCGTCACTGACTTGGTTCATGACAGCCGAAATACCTTGATCGTAGCCCCATTTATTAAAGTCACCCCGCACAAGAAGCTGGGGGACGCGACGCTGGGTGTTGAAGTTGGTGTCCGCATGTACCACGACGCTCGAGGTCGCAGCCACTTGGCTCCAGTCTAACAAGACGTCAGTTTGAAACCTTGGGAACGAGCGGATAAGGATCGCACATTGCACCATGATATGCTGGCCCGTCCACCACGTGTCTAGATTACTGACGATGTCGGAGGGGATAATCGTCACGTTTTCCCAGTTTGTCCAGTTTGACCAGGTCTGTCCAAAATTACCAGAGTATCTAAACATGTCGGCGCCGTATGCCTTGTGAGTGAACGTGTACTGGCCATTCGAAAATTGGAATGCACTATTATCATAGTCCGAGTCGGGGAAAACCAGGATGTTGTTAGGAGTGCCCTTGCGCAAAAGCAGGTGGTCGACGACCTGCCAATTCCACATTCCACATCAGCCATTCCTCCAGGTTCGGAAAAAAACTTACACCAGTAGATGCAGTCCCGTCATCAGTGCTGGGATTATTCACAATAATTTCCAAGATGCCATCCGGAACGTTATTCAGGGTCCCAGACCACGAGAAGGCAGAGGGAACTACGGCGACAATGTTCGAAATCACTGGGTTGCTTACCGCACCACATGAGACTGAGGTCGTATCCAATGTAGGCTGGCCCCCTATACCCGAGGACGACACGTTGAAAGTAAGACTGTTTGTGACGCTTTCACACGACATGTTAGCGGTAAACTCGAGGACAATGTTAATCGTCGTCGAGTTCGGATCACCGGACTTGGAGGTAATGCGAGCATCGTGACCAGGGAGGAAGCGCGATAACATTGGGGGAGGAGCAATCCACTCGGTACTTGGTACGAGAAGTTTGAAGCCATATGGATCCATGGTGATGCTGTCCAGACACCCATAATACGGGCCAGAACCATTTTGATAGTACGAAGAGCCGGAATTGTCCAACGTATACTCTTCAAAGGGAGCAAGCAGATTCCGGAGGACAGTACCGCCCTGGTAGGGCGAAGATATCCACAAAGAACTTGAACACTCGTACGACCATGTTGTCGTCGCATTCTGGTTTGTGTATAGTAGCCATACTTGATCGGTGTGATTACCTGTAAGGGTTTGTACACCCGTGATGCCAGCCCTAGATGCAGACCAGAGACCCATTTCAGTGGCGGTTCCGTTCGAGCCGGGGCGCTGAATCTGGTACGTCCAGTTACCACGCTGTACGAGATCCCACCCATCCTGAAGGGCATTATACGTGGTGCGGAGATACATGAATTGTTTCACCAAACGACGCGTGTCGGTAGTGGGGTCGAAATGGTCGAGGGCATTCCAGTCGTCCTGGCATCCAAGCAGCGCATTTTCGAGCGGCCAGTTGAAGTACTGAATTGAACCAAGTTTATAACAACCGTGGCGTTGCCACGCCTTGTTGCTCATCATAGCTTGACGGCTAGGTATATCAGTCAGTATGTGTCCGGTGGGCATTGCAAGGAAAGTATACCCAAAGAGATAATTGGAGGCGGTCGAATCGAAGAGATAAAAGTTTTGTTCTTCACCATAGTACACCTAGACATTTGGATGAGTGACACCTGGGTAGATTGGGTCGAGTGGGCCTCACCAAGGGCACTCCAGGCATGACCAAGTTGGTGATGAACAAGCCTAAGGCGGATCTCAGTGTGCCGTTTTCCAAAGAGGGCCATCGGTAAACGTCAAAGTTGGATACGCCAAACAAGTGTTTGGGGTCGAAGTTGCCAGTGTTGGGGTTCAAGAAATCGTTATAGACAAACATTTGATTCCATGCGGTGATAAAGTTTGTATCAAGATCATATGCGACTTCGAGGTTACCATCCATGCCAAGGAAACGGGTGAGGGCGCGATAAATGGAGTAGTGAAAAGCAAAGGCGTCGAGACCACTTTGACCTTGTGGACGGAGAAACCACTGATTGTCAGACTCGGTTTCGTTTGCTGCTTGAAGGAAGCCAGGCGGGTATTCAGCGGGAGTGCGGCCACGACCACTGCGCAGAGTGTGTAGCGAGTGAGAAAAAAGGGAACAAGGGGGACGTACAGATAGAGAGCACCAAAGGTGTTACCACCCGTGACCTCGCCGGCGATGTAGAAATTTTTCTTTCCAAGATTGGTGGCACAAGCGCGAGTTCCCGAAGCCCATTGAGTCATGCCGTCGACGGTGAGCTGAGTGGACTTGTCGACGCGGATGGCATCGATATCGAGTGCGGTGATGACCATGCAGGAAAAAACCTCGAGCTTTTCCATGACAGTGGGACTCCAATCGCGAAGACGATCCTGCACGGAAGCGAACTTGGATAGCTGACGCTGCCAGTCTGGGTGAACACCAAAGGCTTCCATGTCGCCATATTGATCGAAATCAGAAGAATAGCAGCCTGGGCCAGAGACGGGTTGAATTGTTCCGTCGTCTTGCCAAAAGACGGGTAGTTGACAAGAAGAATTCCAGGTATTGTTAAACTGTCAAGGGGGTAGGGTGAGCGGAAGAGGCACGGGGAACGGCAAGCAAACCTCGAAATCTGCATATTGAGTAAAGTTCCATGGCATAAAATTTGGATCTTTGTAGAGGACGGGGTACTCGTCGATGCTGAAGGGTGCACTGACATTGAGGTACCTGGGCAGGGATGGCCGGTAAGGGAACAAAGCGGTGCACAAGGGAAAAAGCGGCGTACCCTTGGAAGCCGATGAGGTCGGAAAGGGTACCTACTGTGAAGTCGAGCATGACGTACATGCCTCTTGCGTGGACGGAGTCGATGAACGCCTGCCAGTCGGCGATGGTGCCCCAGTGGGGGTCGAGCACAGAAAAGTCGAGGGGAGAGTAACCTGATGAGGCAATGAGCGGGGGAGGGGGACAAAAGGAGGGCACCGACTGTCAGCCTGCCAGATCATGTTGAGAAAGATGGTGCCGGAGAGGTATATGCCCTGCATGCCCATGCCCTGGATGTAGTCGAGTTTTGCGGAGAGGCCGAGGAGATCGCCGCCAAAGCGGAGCTGGGTTTCTCGCCAGTCCCACTCGTACATGGAGTCGAAGAACTGGTTGTTGGAGGGATCGCCGTCCGCAAACTTGTCCATGAGGACGATGTAGAAGGGGACAGCGCGCCAATTTTCTGGCGAGGGCGTGTACGTGGTGTTTGTTCTGTTGGTGTAGTACTGGAGTGGGTTCTGGGCATTCTGGTTGTTGTTGAGGTTGTAGTCGGCGAAGATGGGGTTGTAGGGGGACGCGAGCGCGAGGGGGAGGAGGAGGAGGAGGAGGAAATGAAAGATCATGGCTGTCGTTCCACCAGCAGGTGGGGGCAGGAAGAAGAGGGACGGAGTGGGTCTAGACCGGGCCGTGGTATGCGAACACGGCACGTGCGCTCCCGTCGGTTGACCACCGCAATGTCCCTCGACGCACCAGCGGGCACGCCGTTCACCGAGCACCTCAGGACGTGGAACGACGGCCAGGTCGCGAAATGGCTCGCAGAGATCAAGTGCACCGCGCACGCAGACACGTTCAAAGACCACGATATACGGGGAGACATCCTGCTCGAGCTCGATCACGACACCCTCAGGGAGATGAACATCGTCAGCGTCGGCGACAGACTCAAAATCATCAACGCCGTCAAGTCCCTCAGGCTCAAGTGCCACACGCCCGCCGCACGACCAGCAAAACGACCCGCACCGCTCGTTCTCCCCCCGAACAACCCCAGAGATCTGCCGCGACTCATACGCGAACCCCACTCGGCAATAAGACCACTTCCTCAGCCTGCCAACGCTTCCCCCCCGTCCTCTCGCCCGTCTCTCCCCCCGCTACCCAGGGGACAGCCCCCACAGCCCCCCCGCACCTCTGCACGCAACCTGCTCGCTGGATCGCGCGCGCGCACACCCAGCCAGGCGGACGCTGCTCCGTACGCCCACTCGCCCCTCCCCGCACCACCCCAGAACCTACTCACACCCAACGCGAACAACAACAACTGGCAGTATGGCCTTCCCTCAGATCCCCGTGCTGGATCCAAATCAGCCATGCGCTCTCCCTCGCCACTCGGATCACACTCCCCACGTCCTGCCAATGGCGCTGCCCACGGCCGCAATATATCTTTTGGCGGTCTGAGTTCCCCGATGACATCCGCACCCACTCCCAAACTTCCTCCGCGTCCCTCTACTTCGGGCACAACACAGCACCCTTATGCTTCCGTACAGCCCCCTCCCGCCAACGCGGCACTCTCCCCCATCGTCGAAGCGTTTCAAAGCCCACCATCAAATCCGTCATCACCCGCATTTACCGTCGGACGTGGCCCGTTTCATTCTCCCTCACACAATCAACAGCTATCGCTGGATGATCTAAGACGCAAGCTTGTTAAATTTATCCTTCCCGAGGAGGGTCGTTCCTGTGTCATTGACGTCGCCGATTGTGCGGGTGGCGTTGAAATTATGGAAAAAGTATTGCGTAAATTTGACAAGTTCGCAGCTCGGAAAAAGGATGACGCCCAAAACACGATCAACCGTATCGAGACTGACGACGGTGGTCTCTGCGTCGATAACTGGTGTGTCTACTTGGAGAGCGACGATCAACCCGACAACGGTCAGTCGCATTCCTCTCTTTCTTACGATCGCTGACAGCCTGCCACAGTCAAATCCCTCTCAGAGGGCGAACTCCTTGCGGTGTGCCACGGTCCACCCGACTCTATCAAAGAACAAGGTTTGACCCTCCGTCGGAACGGCCGCACCAAGCGATCAAAGGCGCTTGCTCGCATATTTGGCGAGGACCCTCCCATCGCTTCTCCACGTACGTCCAGTCCGACATCACCCGCACGAAACGCTTTCCCGTTCCCTAACCCACGGCAACACCTCGACGACGAGCACGATGCAGACATGCCCCTCTCAGAGTATGCCAACACAATCAACGACAGCGAGAAAGCCAACAAGGCCATCAAACGCGCGAGTACTATCAGCATCCTTAGTGGCCTCGGTGTACGCGACCCCGAAAAAGCCCTCGAGACACCCATTTCTCCCACCCAAGCATCCGCCAAGAAACCCTCCAAGCTACGCAACTTTTTCGGGCAGCGTCCCCCAAGCGAGCTCATCACAACCCACCTCACAGAATACTTTCCATTTGCCGAAAAGAAGGCGTTGCGCACAGCACGGCACAGCATGATGTTACGCGCGGTGGGCAAGCGCGAAAGCATGATGTCGCTTGGCCTGCCACTACCCTCCCGCTTCAGTACGAGCACACAAGGGTCGCACGGCGTCTCGTCCAAGCGAAATTCGGTTATATCCACTGGCAAGGGATCCATCGGGAGTGAGGTCTCTGAACCACGCGTCTCGATATCCACCGAGGACGGCAACTCGGTTATTCTGACGGGCGACGACGTGGAGCGGCTATCGGGCATGGATTCCAAGCCGCACTTGTTGCCGCCCGTGACATTTCCTACAGAGTCGCTGTCCGAGTCGATGGAAGGGCTCACCACGGGGAGTAAGCGGCTGTCACGAACAAGTTCGAACGCGTCTAGGCGGACAAGTTTCATCACGGAGCTCAGGAGCAAACGGGATCGCTCGGATACCGCGAGTTTGCTCACCGTCGACGAGATCACCGCCGAGGTGGAGAATCGGAGACAAAGCATGGCGGTCGACATGGGCGTTGAGGGTGCCGAGGACTGGACAAAGGTGGAGCCTGACATCGACGACGTGACCAGTCTGTCCGAAGACACCGTGTTCGAGGAAGAGGACGACGAGGACACGTCCGTGACGGAGGAGGAAGATGAAACCGGCCGCACAATGACGTCAAGCGGAGGTGCGCCGTCGGATCGATCCCAATATCACGTGCTCACTCCATGATAGGAACAAAGTGGATCAAAGGCGCCCTGATCGGCGCAGGCTCGTTTGGTAAAGTGTATCTTGGCATGGACGCCGTCAACGGGCTTTTGATGGCCGTCAAGCAAGTCGAGTTGCCGACCGGATCTGCACCCAACGAGGAGCGCAAAAAGAGTATGCTGAGTGCCCTGGAGCGTGAGATCGACCTCCTCAAGGATCTCTCGCATCCCAACATTGTGCAGTATCTCTGTGAGCATGTCTCGACCCTCCGCTGTCCATGTCTGACCCCTGGTAGATTCCTCGGTTGACGACGACTTTCTCAACATTTTTCTCGAATATGTACCTGGTGGGTCCGTAACGGCCCTGTTGCGTAACTATGGTGCCTTTGAAGAGCCCCTGGTAAAAAACTTTGTACGGCAGATTCTCCAGGGGCTCAATTACCTTCACGAGCGTGATATTATTCATCGCGACATCAAGGGCGCTAATATCCTCGTTGACAACAAGGGCGGGATAAAGATATCCGACTTTGGGATATCTAAAAAGGTCGACGGGAGTAAGTCACTGCTTTGCCAATGGCGTGTGAACTGACCGACGGTCTAGATTTGCTCACGGGAAAGCGGATGAATCGGCCGTCGCTTCAAGGCTCGGTATTTTGGATGGCGCCCGAGGTCGTGCAGCAAAAAGCACACACGAGTGCGGCAGATATTTGGAGCGTGGGTTGCCTCGTTGTTGAAATGCTCACAGGGGAGCACCCCTGGGCTCAGCTGACGCAGATGCAAGCTATTTTCAAGGTGCGTCGTTGCGTGGGTTGTGGTTATGTGTGCTGACCCTGCCTAGATTGGGCAATCGGCGAAACCAGGGATTCCATCAGACATTTCGACTGACGCAGCGGATTTTTTGACGCGGACGTTTGATATTGATCATACGACGCGACCGAGTGCGGGAGAGCTACTTCAGCATACGTGGTTAGCTGTCAAAAAGGCTGCGTCGAGTAAGAGCGCTATCAAGAATGTGCCAACGATCGAGGTCACTGCGTAACGAACGTTCAGCTTACTACGGGACGCCGCCCGTGGCTCTGGGATGCTCTGGGATGCTCTGGTTGCGAAACAATCGCCACACCCCAATTGTTTGGCGATGCCTATCATGGATTTCCACTGACCGGTTTCGTTTCAAATGCCCAGCAAACTGCTGTCTGATATATCCCCCCTTTGTCTGGGGTGTCGATTTAATTTGAGTTCTTTTCGTTCATTTATGATGGCCTCGGCTCGTTTGAGACGGGTCGGCGTCTTTGTTCTTTTGTTTATGATACTTAGCCACGCTTAATGTATTTAGGATCACATGCTAGCGGAACATCCTGTTGCAGTAAAACGGAATATCAGCGCAGACGCACTACGCATTTATCGCCCCTCGTCCGACGGCGCCCGTTTCCTCTTCCCACCCGCCCTGGACCCCGGTCCCCAATTCGGCGCAGGGTTTTGCTGGTACCGCACAATCTTGACGTCGCTTGCACGCGTCACTGACTCGGGATGCCGCTTGAAATCCACCCGAGTTCTAACGCAACCGTCAGGCAGGTCTCACGCAGCAAGAATACATGCGTACGTGATGGGGGCACGCAGGAGACGCGCCGCAGGCGACGTCTCAGAGATACGGTCCATGTTCACAGGGTGGCTTCCCACCCACGTCCGAAAGACGTCGTGTATCTGAGCGTGCGAGGCGGTCGTTTTGAGAGAGCCCGCCGAGGCGTGTGAACGTGAGACCTTGTGACCCGCGTTAAGCAGTGCCGAGCTACACAAGGGGGTGAGAAAGCGTAGGAAGACGAGGCGAGGACGTACGCCACGTCGTTCAGCGAGGGCGTCGAACAGTGGAACGTGCCCGCCACTTTTCCGGGCGTAAAGTAGAACGGGGCGTCGAGTTCCTAGATGTGCAATCAATAACAATAGCGCAAGGGTGGGGTTTGCACGGACCTCTTGAGCGACAGTCAGCATCCCCTTCATGCGGGTCGACGTAGCGTAATTTTTGACGTTTTGATCAACGTGCTCGACGACCTTGGCGACAAACGTGGGGTTGTGCAACGGACCAGACCACATTGGGCCCGCAAGCTACATACAACTCGATACACATTCCCGCGAAAAAGAGCACACCTACATGGATGGCAGAGCCACACTCAGGGCACATAGACGGGACGGGTGGCCCCGTGGCTATTTTATATTGAAGATTGACTGCACCAGATGCTTCGTTGGTCTTTTCTACGACTCGGCCCAGTTTCTGTTCGTAAAAGGACATGCATCCCGAGCAAACATAGTAAATGGACGTTTTGCTGTCCTCGACGATATCAGTATCTCGCGGCGCGAAGCAATCCCGGTGTATTACCTAGCTGTCTTCTTCACCTCCACTAGGGCTGCATGGACACGCACAAAGATGCGCACGTAAAAGTCAATGGAGAGTGATAAGAGAGGTTCAATGTACCGTCCGTATCTAGCGGCAGACGTCGAGATCGTGTGCAAGACCAATCGGAGTGCCTAGATCACATTAAGTACGATTGACCCGCGAACAATGCGTGTTAGACTTGCAGCCTCGTGAGAGTACTCCGCTTTGACTGGCATCCCGCCATAATTTGAAAAGCTGAGGAGGATGAGATTACATGGTATGGGGACACGAACAGCGTGTTCACCATTTCTCAGAGTAATTGGTAGTTGCGAGGACAGACATGTCAGTGCATGTCACGCATAGTAGACCTGTAGGTGGTCGTTGGCATCAACACGTTACTATGCCAGTGTCTAACTTGCCTCCACTGTTGACAGCTTGTACGGCGGCATCGATGAATGGCGCAGCAGTGCCATATGGGTCAAGATCGACAACGTCGACACGCGTTTTCTCCGTGCGGTGGTTATACATCAGAGCACTGGTGCCTCGTTAGTTCATGCAAATCATTGATCGACAAATGGACATACCACGCATCGTCCTCGTGTACTCGGACTTTCCCCGGGTTAGACTTGGTTATGCGCTGTCCGTCCGGCGTTGTGACCTGCTCCTCGAACGGGCCAAGTCCGTTGATCTCCACGTTCCTCCTCATCGCAGCGGTGGCAGACGGGGACAAATCGTTGGCAATGATAAACCTTGAGAGTGTTAGAGAACGGGAGGCCACTCGCCTTGCACGACAAACCTCACAAGAGGGATCTCTTTTGCGTAGCGAATAGATCGTAGTCCGGTTGCAGAAAGCGCCTCCAGGAGGACAAACTTGTGTGGATGATACTTTGAAGGGTCCAGTGAGAACTGTTGGTCATTTGACACATCCGACAACGCACCACGCGCGATTTTGAAGGAGCTTGGACAGTATCATGATCCATGGTCGACGCATCGTCTGCCGCATCAATAGACTCGGCTTTAGCATCTTCGTCTTGGCCTGTACTACCTATTATCAGATAAAAAGAATATTGACAGCAGGTCCTCACCTTTCGGTTTCTCCCAAACAGTCCGCTCGGGTCTCTGTGCACGTTTCTCCTCTGCCTTTTTAAACTTGTTCTCCTTGTCCCTGTCCAATTCCTCACTCCATACGCGAATACATGCGACACTCATGTCACGATTGAACTCTTGAACAGGGTTAAGGAACGCTTCGTCTTTGGAAGAGATGAGGATGTGCGCATTGTTTTCGGTATAGAGCGAGAAGCCCTCAGGGACGGAGATGGGTGGTCGTTCGGGTTCTGTGGGTGCTTCCGCCTTTGAGGTGGTGGCCATCGCGAGTAACGCACGTCTGGGCGACGACCTGGCAGTCAGAGCGTCAAGACGTGTTTTCTGGAGATGCAGCAGGCTGCGTGCAAGGCGCGGAGGCCTGGTGAGGGCGAACACGAAGAGGGACGTCACGGTTGCTGAACTTGGCTGTCGGCCGTGGTAGTCGTTCTAGCTTTGGTCGACTACCGACATGCTAATCAACACGCTCTTTCGAACGTCGTCTGTTCGTCTGCGACGGTTCTCGACGAACCCGTCCGACGTCGCCGCGCTCGATGCGTGGATTGCACAGGTCAAATCCAAGTCGGCCACGGTCTGCGATACGCTGACGCCGTCCCACCTCGCTGCCCTCTACATGACCCTCCCGACGCGCGACGGAACGCGCGGCAAGCCATACCAACCTCTCGCGGAAGGCGCCCCCCTCGAATACGGTCACCACCTTGCTTTCTTCCGCCCGCGTCAACCCGAGAGCGCACTCCGACACGATGGCACAGATTCTGAGTTCTGTCCCCCAGCGCCGTTCAATCGGCGCATGTGGGCCTCAGGTTCGGTCTGGTGGAACCCGAGGCAAAACAGCGCGTTGCGTGTGGGCGACAAGGCGCACGCTCTCTCGACGATCACCAGCATCGATATGAAGGGGTTCGAGGGCGGGAACTCGCAGCCCATGGTGTTTGTGAAGCAGAGGATCCAGGTAAACGCCGAGGGACGTGTGGAACCATCCCTGGTAGAGGAAAGATCGCATGTGTATCTCGCCTCCCAGGGAGGCACGCGGGGCGCTCGACAAGGTATAGTTGCCATATTTCTGCTCTCGGAGCTAACTGATGCCTTAGCCTCCAGTCACAGGCCTGCCGAAACCAGATTTCTCGTTCACTTATAAACCCTCGCCAACGACCCTCTTCCGCTTCTCTGCCCTTACTTTCAACGGACATTACATCCATCTTGACAAGGACTATGCACAAAATAGCGAGGGTTACCCAGGTGCGCCCGCTGAGGCTCGACAAGAGTCCTGGCTTACTTTCACTCCAGAACGTCTTGTCCACGGACCGTTGACGGCCCTCATGTTACTTGAGGTGCTGAATTTTCATAAACCTGGCTTACGACTACGCACGTTCGAATATCGTGCTCGCAACCCCGTCATCGTAAACCGTAACTCCACCATTCACGGAGCGTTGACAGGCGAGAATGAAGCAGATGTATGGTGCGCAGATGACGACGGTGTAGTGGGGATGACTGGTAGCGTCACCTTCTCACATTGATCCAGTGGACTGTCACTTGGTTCGAGTAGATAGGCAATTGTAGCTTCCTATCTGTTCAAAATACTTGCTGATGCGAATGGTATAACTCTGGTCTGAGCTAGCAGATATGTGACGAACGTGGTGATCGCATTCTTGGAGCGGAGCCTATTGCTCAAGCACTTGGCTTGATCATCGAAAAACGCAGAAGAAGCGTCCGAGAATTATTGGATAGTGAGCTCAGTAGCTTGTTTGCAACCTCACGCAGGGTCCACCGTTCGAGAATATCAGCAGTGTCCCTTTTTCGCAGCGACTCTGTGGACAAGTTCAAAGTCATCCATTTACAGACGTTCCTTGGCACACATCATATTACAACGGACGTAGTGCATACCTGTACGGTAATTCTATGAGTGAAACCGCCGACGGGCTAGATGGTTCACGACGTACATCTTAACCGGATACAGCCCAACCGGAAAACCGCGTTGGGTCTTTTGTCGAATCAAATGCAGATTGGCATCCTTGAAAATCTTTTTGAACGCCAGATCAGATCTATGATAACGCACGTCAGTGATACAGCTCGGTAGAATCGCCTTTCGGACCTCACCTCGTCCAGCTCGAATCGGTTTCATCAAACACCGCCCTCGGACCCTTTTTCTCTGCACACAAATTCTCTTTTATAATGATCAAGCTACTGGAGCTTCTCAGCGCCGCTGCGCTCCGCTTCAAGAACGCGACCAAATCCTGATCATTCAAATGCCCAAGACACCACTGGCACCACACGACGTCAAACCCCGAGTCGACATCGTCCTCGTCGGGAACATACCCCAGCCGCTGCAGCACCTCCGTATCCCGACCCGGTTGCGCCGGGTCGAAATCCTGTAGGGGTGCTCTAAAGAACGAGACACTCTTGTTTTTATCGAGGACGCCCGTCCACCCGGCCGCGCTGCTCTCGTCGCTCGTAGAAGTCCCTTGGCAACGGCGATGTGCCTCGTTGATGAACGATCGCACGGGTTCGAGCAAAGCGACGTCCGAGACGAGGTGGAGAAGAACGTCTGCCGTGACGCGTCCGATCCCTGCACCAACATCGAGCGCACGGAATCGCTTGGAGGGTTCTGCCTCATTCTTGGAGCGGAGCGGGCGGATAGCAGAGGGGACGGCGCGCAGCTCAGGGATGAGGTCGAGGAGGAATTGGCGCGATCCGAGTGCATCGACACGCGGTAGGGACTGTGTTATCGATAGGTGAGCATGTATTATTATGCACGCTGTCGTTCGAGGTGGAATGAGAGGTGCGCACCCCAGATCCGAACCCTCCTGTGCAGTTGCGTCGGCAAACGAACCTGGATCAGGAAGAGACCTACCGAGCACACCGTCTAGACTTGCAGGCTGTGTTTCCCAGTATTCAAGTCCTGCTTGGACGATTGTTTGATCTCTCGAGCCAGCAGAGGAAGCCATCTCGGTCAAGGATAATTAGTTGAACAATCGTAGTCGTAAAACCGCGATCACGTGATGCTTAATAAAGTTATGTCGGAAATTTCTTTTGTATTCGTTCCATCATGTAGCCTCTGGTAAGTCTGTCCTCCTGGTCTTCCAAGGATGATCTCTTTCTCAGACCTGTTCTGTACCCTCGTGGAGACAACCTTTACATTGCCTTTTTACTCTGAACATTATTACATTTTTATCTGTTGGGCTGAAACTGACGAAGCCGTTGAACAGGACGTTTCAAACCGGGACGATGTGTTAGCATTCAAGACCGTTCATAAACGAGTTGACTTTACCATGTTTTATACGATTTTGCAAACTGTACTCCAGCTCTCCTTTGCTAATGAAGCCCATAAAATGTTGTTGAATAAATGCAAGTACAATATATACCACAGTTTATGAGTACATCTCTTCCCAGTCGTCGTCATTGGTCGCGCGAGACGTGTTTCCACTCTGCGTACTCTCTACTAAGGGTATAAGGTTTACCCCAGACGTTGGTATTCGCATTTTGGTCGATGGTTTACTTTGTCCCCCCCGTTCTATCTGGTCGACGATATCCCACATATCGTCATCGTCAGCTTGAGGCGCAGGTGGTAGGGGTTTGCTCGCCGGAACGTCAAGCAACATGGAGTTGTCATCAACGGCATTCCAAAAGTTTGTTTCGTCCAGGTCCATTGCATCAGTATCACCCTTGGATGGAAATTCCTCTGGGACTGTAGGTGGGGGTGGCGAGCGCGGTACCCCAGAATCATCAGCAATCGTTGCACGGAGTGCAGACAGCCGTTCCTCCTCGGCCCTGATCACGGCGTCAATGTCAAAGTCGTCGTCATCTACCTCCGAGGATGCGGGGGGGAGGGAAGAAGGGCGCGAGGATGCTTGGTCGCT
>JBBPUC010000198.1:0-35074 GCA_038094375.1 Tubosaeta aff. heterosetosa | reverse complement strand
CACGCGACCTCGCATATTGAACTGTCCCCAAGCAGAGTGACCCTTGGCGGACGTTAGAACGCGCGCCACGCAAAGGAACACAAAGAGTACCTCTCCCAGGATGATGACGTCCACCACCTTGCGACCACGCAGAATGCTATGGGATGGCCGCCAATAGTGAGTCGCATTCTTTCCGGGCTCCCAAACCTGGACGGAATCACTAGTGGCAGACTTTCCATGCGATCGACCCAGTTCCTCCTGCCGTTACAAGAAAGGCTATACATAGTACTAAGTTGCGTGTATCAACACGATGGGAGCAAATTGAAAGACTACAGGTAGAACATGGTGTCTCTGAGCCTGCCCGAAACACCATCACCCCAAAGCACCTTAGCCTTGTCAAAAACGCTCTCCTCTGCCCGCTTCTTACCCTTCCCGCCCTTTCCCTTGTCCTTGTCCTTGTCCTTGTCCTTGTCCTCGTCTTTACCCCCCACCAACAGCTTGTGGAGATAGCACCGTCCGCGTTCGCACGCAATGTCTGCCCAGTATGCAGGCGAAACAAGACTGACCGCCTTGGTCGCCCGCGCAAACATGTAGCTCAGGTCGTTGGTCACCCGCTGCAAGTCATCCGCCTTGAACCCGTTCTCGTCGTGGACGACAAAGTAATGCGTCGGTCGGGTAGTTCCCTTGAGCCCCCCATGCGCTGTGGGGGCGTCAGAATACGGCCGAGAAAGCACGCAAATACAGACCTTGCAAAAAGAAATCAAACTCGTAGACCGGGGTGACACCACGATCGACTACGGTGCCGGGGAGCGGGTTGCCATCGAGCGCGGCGCCGTTTTCGTTGGTGGGGTAGAACCGCGTGTGGTGTCGTTTGCCGCAGATGACGATGCTCAGCTTGGGTTGAAATCCAGGACCAAAGTGCGCAAAGGCCCTCTTCATCTCTGCAAGCTCGAACTTGCGTACTTGGGTAAACTGACTCTGTGATAATGGAAGGTGTGAATTGCTGGTCAGATGTGGAGACAAGCAGACGTACTTCGGAGACGCCGTCTCGAAACAGAATGATGCGCTCGGGGAGTCTTCCGTTTTTATCCTTGTATAACTGGAAGCGACGGATGAACATGTCTCGAAGTGCATCGTCCTCGCCTTCGCGCTCGATCTGGGGCAATATTCAGATGACTACCCTACATGATAGGAAACATACGAGTACCTCGACTTTGCTCTCTCGCAAGGCTAGCTCCGCGGGGTACTGCGCAAAGTGGTCGTCGACGCTCGCAACCACCGCCACGATGGATGCTATTGTTAGGAACAAGCTCCGTGAGGCGCGTATCCAATGAAGCCGAGAGGGGAATACTGACGTGTTCCAGTCACAGACAGGCCCTTGGCAGGATGTGTCACATCCATTCCCATCACCATCGTCGGGACGCTCCTGAGCCACACCCCGCTGTCCGCGTCCAACGTGTGGTTAACCCCTCCCATCTTCATGTTTACCTTGAGCGCCACGTTGGCATAGTATTGCACTTGACCCTTTGGGTTCTTCACCTTGCTCGACTGCATACAGACGGTAGCGACGTCGAGCTGGACGTCACAGAGCCGCTTGATACCATTGTAGATGGCCTTGTCGTCGTTGGATAACATGACGAGGACGAGTTCCGCTCGGACCTGCCCCACGAGGTCTCTCATGGTGCGTTCAATGAGCTCCATCGCGTCACTTCGGAATGAATCCCTTTCCTTGCGAGGCAGCCGCACCTCTGCAATGGCTCCCTCCCCCAGCGGCTGCACCTGCATGCCGCTGGTGTTGCACATTTTGCGGAACCCGTCAGCGATGCCCCACGCTTCTGCGCTGTCTCTGAAATCGGATCTCCCATTGTCTTGAATAACGAGTACGGCCCATCGGTCCAGCCGTGCACCCACAGCAAACTTGACACCACGAAGATTCCACGAGGCGCGATTATCAATCTCGGCAGCCTTGGCAGAGTACAACAGTCCCGGTTTATCGAGGACACGACCGGGTACTTTGGCCATCTCGTTGCCCACGTGAACGCCAAACGCGTCCAACACGGGATTTGAGTTGCGAAATTCGAGCAGGTGGAGACCTCTGTTGACGATCTCGTCGGCATTCTCTTTTGGGGGTTTGCACGCGACGCTGAGCATATTCTTGGCATGTTCGCTGTTGGTGAGTTCGCCCCTAAAGCCCTGGTCTGCGAGGATCTCGCAAACCTCTGGAGGATAAAAACTGCCCTTTGGTCCCTCGAGAAGCGGCAGATCAGGTTGAGTCAATCTGATGTTGTGATCTTGCCAACATGATCAGCATGAGTGCTGGAATCAAAAAAAAAAAAAAAAATTCTTACGACGATCATAGTACTGCGCAATCGTTATATATCCATGCGTCTTGTGGTTGAATCTCATTTCATTGGCGTTTCGCTTGGATATACCCTGTATCATGACGATCCTACCATCAGGCCGTGTTTTTACTCGCACTTGTTTCCCAAAGGCACCCATGTTGCTGTCTAATCGACGATATTCTTGCAAGGCAGCCGCAAAGTTTTGAGGCTTGTAAAACGCCGCATGACACGTGTTGACATTGACCATGAGTTGCTGGTGTGCTGGTCGGGCAGAGACGTAAAATCCCTGTTGTACCATGAGCCCTCCGCCAATATCTTTGGGGTCTGGGTTGTCGAAAAAGAGGCGCTGATCCGGATGCTTCTTGCTTTCGTCGCCCCGACCGACTTTCGTACCCGTCTGAGAGGGGCGTGCGGTGAGGACGAGATTCAACGCGGAAAGCACTTTGGGGAGTGCTTGAGAATCGACGGGCTTGCCTGCGAGGCATCTATGCACCAATTTAGCTGATGTCAAGGACGAAACCAAAGAGGCACATACTCCTTCAAAATCTCTTGGTCAACTTCTTCCAGATAAGTGAGAGTGAGGGTGTACTCCGTGCCACCTTGGGCAGGAGCTTCTTCATCCTCGTCATAGTACGGCCCACATATTACCAGTGGGTTCTTGGCCAACATGGCACACGCCACGAGCTTGTCAGCGCCATCATGCGCCACCCGCCCCTCTATCTCCGCCTTCCACACCTCCGTCCGTTCCGCAAGCCAAAACACACGCCGCTTGACGCGGCCCGTTACCTTTCTCCTCTTGTCATCCAGTTCGATCTCGGCGCGGTACTGGTGTATACTCCCTTCAACCTGCACCGGAAAGTAGTTGGCGCGGAGCACGACCGGCCGTCCCTGCGTCCCATAGTCGGGCCGCAGTGGGAGGCCGTTCGGGTTCTGCGTACCACCCGCGTTGAGGGCCGCCAGAACAGCCTTGTCAGAGTCATCTTTGATGCGAGCATCGACCGATGGCGATCGGTCCGGCATAAAAATACTGAGTCCGGTCAGCCTCGAAGGGAGCGGAAAGGGTAGAGAGACGTACGCTCCGCCAGCTGGTCGTCCGCGAGGGGGCCCGCCCCTACCTCGGTCTGCACCTCCGCGCGTGGGCTGGAAGGGAGCACCAGCTCCACGTCCATAGGGCCCTTGGGCGTGAAACTGACCGCTGCCTCTGCCTGGGGCTGCGTCTGGGCCCATACCTCTACCTGGGCCTGGGCCAGGGGGCCTTTGGGTGTAAAGCTGGCCGCCGC
Source organism: Tubosaeta aff. heterosetosa (assembly GCA_038094375.1). Classification (NCBI taxonomy): domain Eukaryota; kingdom Fungi; phylum Basidiomycota; class Agaricomycetes; order Boletales; family Boletaceae; genus Tubosaeta; species Tubosaeta aff. heterosetosa. Next base: position 31,473 of record JBBPUC010000198.1, on the reverse strand, counting down.
CTCTTCCAGGGGCTACGCCTGGGTCAGCACCAGGACCGGAGCTTGTGCCCCTACCTCTGCCAAGACCAGGGCTTACGCCTCTATCCCTACCAGGGTTTAGACCCTGTCCGGCCCCTCTGCCAACGCTGCCATGAGGTGACGAGGCTCTGTTGGATGGGTCAGTTTGCCAGCCACGTCCACGTCCTCGCCCGCGTCCTCTTCCTCCTCTTCCTCTGTCTTGTGTGTTGCTAGTGCTGCTCATCAGTTCAAAGGGTCTTTCGTGAGCGAATGGTTAGATGAGAGTTCGTGAGTCACGTCATGACCCATGCTGCGCCAAACAGCCGTGGGAGTAGGTTACCATTTCGAACCCAACTTGATTTGTACCGGGAATTAACGTTTGAACAGATCATAGTTCTTGTCGTGATGTCGGCGATAATCTCAGCTGGAGAATCTGGCCTGAAGGGTAGTACAACTTGGATGCCGCACAGAGATCTTTTCCGAGTCTGAGTGCACAAGAGCCCACACGAATACATTCAAGTGACATGGCAATCACATCCGAGGAGGACCTAAAATTTTGGAATACTATCAAGCATAACAACACGAGGCCTGATCTCACTATCGTTTAATACCACTTGGAAGACCACATCCAACCCATGTGACGCAGCGCGGGGTCTGACGTGAGCTAGTGCCCCGTCCGGGGGGTCGCTGCTGTGGGGAGGCGAGCCCGTTGATGGGCTAGATGGAGGGTCACCGCGTCCGCGCCCACGTCCGCGCCGTCCCCCCCGCCCCTGGCCACGCCTTCCTCGTTCTCCACCGCGATCGCTTGTGTTCATCGTGAGTGGATGGTAAGATCGGAGGGGAACTGCGGTAATCGATCAGTGCACACGCTGCGCAGGCAGTCGTGGGAGTAGGATACTATTCTGATAACAACGTCTCCAGAGGAACGCGAGACCGAGCGGAACCATCACGATGAAACACCCCTCATAGATATGAAATCATACCCCACGCTTGGCAATCTCTAAACTAGGGCTCGCGGGATGATAAGAACCAACGCGGATTTATTCATACAATATGATAAGAGCTCTATGATCTGCAACAAAAAGAAGACCAGAATCAGTCTATACCATACAGCCAAATCCGAACGGTGTAGAGTACAGCGACTGACGGAGAGGAGCGAATTCTGGATGATGAGCGTGTGTATGAGAGGTGGTACAGATGATGGCGGGCCAAAGGTGGGTATAGGATGACACAGGTATCAGGAACATGATGAGGCTACCAGGAGAACCGGGTAACACCCTGAACGCTCCGTGTTACGACAGACGGTAACGAACAGAAATCAGCATCGCCAATGATAGAAATTCGCCACAACGTTCGCACGTCAGGCGCAGAAGGAAGCGAAGGGTTGGAAAGGCCTGGCCAGAATCCAGCTTGCCAAGCGATACGAGTGCCGGACGGACGAGAATGGGAGCAGAATGGACACGTAGAAAGTGCGGGCAAGGGGCATCACCAGACCTAATCTTCCTCAGGAACCTCGCAGATACTGGACAGGGACTGCTTGCGCGTGTGACCGCGGAGACTCGCACTGCTGCATCTTCGGTGATGCCCAGAACTTCGTCTCTGGGCAGGTTGGGGCACCCCTGCGACAGGAAGGCCCAGGGAGGGTGATGGTCCGCAATTGAGCGGCAAAACGGGCGTGATTTCCTCAGAAAGTGAAGAGAGGGAAGAGCTCGGAGACGAGCTGTAGATGATATACGGCTCTTCTTCTTCCTCTACGCAGGGAAAGGGGATTGCAGATCCTTGAGGTCCCATGCAGGCATCAGGATAGGAAAAAGGGGAGTACGATCGACTCGAACGACCATAATTCGGCTGGTGAACATGTTAGAACATGATGAATGACGACGTGAAATAGTAAACTGACAGAGCAATTTTGAGCGTTTGTTTCTTTGACCCACTCGGCAACGCGCCTGACCCATTCCCTCTGCTTAAGAAACTCGATGCGCTCCTTTCTCTGCATGGTCGACTCGATGTAGTTTTTCTGTCTTCCGCGAGTGTCGTAAAAGGTAGCTGGGATTGTGAAGTTAGAGCTCATGTGAGGATCGACGAGGGGAGGGTATGCCATGGTCGAGGAGATGAAGAAAAAGGCGCCGTCGAATGTGTCAGATTTATATTCAGATTTTAAGGGGGGTCTAGAACATGAATAATTGTGTGGCTGTGCCAAGATTGTCTAGGATGAGTCATCGACTACAATCACGCTCGCTGTTCCTCGGAGCGCCTTTTGAGACCTTCGGCCATGGCTTCAAAGCCGCTTTGTAGACCACCAGCAAGGACCAGCTTGAGCACATAAGCCAACAATCCACCGAAGACTTCAATTGTCTCATAGCGTGTCTGCTTTCGCCCATCTTCCACTACCTCCACCAATGCTTGCCACCGCTCATTGGAGAGTAACCATGCCGGAAACTGCGCGCCTTGCCATGCACACCGGTAATTCCCCGGATCAATGGTGGTGATGACCTGAAATGCAGAGCTAGCGGGTAATATTTTGGGAGGGTCGAACGACGGCGGAATGTGCACTGGATAAATGAGCAAATGTGCCCCAGCGCGCGGTGTCTGCTCAGGGAGGGGTCGCTTGGATGGATCCGTAAGGCACTGATTCCGACTGCGCCACACGAAAGCCATCAGATGGGCAGCACTCGGATGAAATTAGACGTACACGAATGGGTTCCTGCCAATGGCATTGCAATGAGTCAGAGTTTATCATGCGGTTTGCGACGTACCACTCATGATAAGACCCCCAGTCCATCAAAACCTTCCAGACATCGTCGCGTGGCGCGTCGATAGTTATAGACGCAGACACAGCAAGCACACCCTGCGAAGACCGCGGAGGAAGGCCTTGGCTCATGGTCGCTAAATAACAACCTGGCAGTGGCCGTGCTGGTAAACCATGCCAATTACGTAACCGACCTCGGAACCGGCAGTCAAAGCTAGGCCGCCTCTGGTGGTACAACCGGCTGTTTCAGACTGTACGTTACTCGCATAACTCCGAGGACCACAGATCGATTACTTATGTATGCTTCACACCTTTGTCGTGTTTTTGAGTTCTGACCATGCCAACTGCGACGAGTTTAGTTAGCTTCAGGGGCTATTGATTACATACGCAAAAATTTGTGCATCTCCAGTCAAAGCTCCGGCTAAAGTAGCAAATGGCCCCGTCCGCCCTCGCAGCTCAGCTTGCTGCGTCGACATCCTTAAACGCGTCCTTGTTACAGGACAGGTCGAAAAAAAGACATGTTGAATCGTATCTGTTTACCGGAAAAGACGCCGACCTTCACGATCTCGACGCCATACATGCACTTGCTTGCACCGCCTTCACCCACCTGCGCTCTCTTTCTCCCGCGTTTTCATACAGGTCCATCAAATTAGGCGCAGATGAATCATCCTTGGCCGTTGATTTTGAACAAGTATTATTTTCTGATGCCGCAAGGGCTCTCGATCGTACACTTCAGACGCCAGAAATCAACGCGAACCTCGATCGGAATATCAATGCATTTCTTACCCTTCTTGGTCCTTGGCTCACGGAGGTACCCTCTAGCAAAGTCCTCGAGTGGTTCGTAAGGCGCTTCAGGTATGTTCCTTCCCTTCACCTGACAAAACTATTGACCTATCATGCCCATTAGAGTCAACGAGTTCAACGTGGACGCTATCCTTGCGTTGTTCTTACCGCACCACGAATCACCGCACTTTGTAAAAATGCTTTCGATACTGCACATCCAGTAGGTTCTCCACGTGGGAATACGCCGTTGTTCTGACGTATCCCAGACCAAACTCTTCATTTTCATTTTTGCTTCCCTTTAAATCAGCTACAAAACCACTTTCACGCAGCGGATTGATAAAGGAGATGATATCGGATACAGACGTTGCGCGTTTTGTCGCCAACCTTTTACCCACCGCTGTCAAATGTCTCATCCCCGTTTTTTGATCTGTCTCCTTCTCTAACTATATTCGTAGATTCACATCTACATCGTACACTGCTTTCATTTCACGTTGCTACGATGCACGACTACATTTCTAGCGCACCAATGCTGGACGATGGCATCCTCGCACTCATCCTGCCCTCTTTACTTGCGCCGCTTCAATCTTCTCAAAAGGATTCCAATTCAGCAGTAAGTTGCATCGTTGCGATCACCCTTCTAATCCAATCAACTCTTTTCCCGATCAGTTGGGAAGCTTCGTTCTCTTGTGCGCTCTTGCGCAAAAAGTGAACTTGAAACCTGCCGCTGTATCCGCTATCATCAACGCAATGGCATCTCAAGTACGCGGCGTTCGGGGTTCAGGAAAGGGCTCTGTTTCTACGGCCCATTTCGTAAAGGCTGTCGTGGCCATTTGTTCAGCGCAACCGGACGTCCAAGAATTTCCTCTCAGTATGTGCCAGTCGTGCACCAAGATGATGTACGTCGTTTCCGATCACCATGTTGTAGATATAAACAACATAAATCATGTAGGGGCTTCAACGATGAATTAAGTAAAATCATGGCCGCGGTTGGTGTGGAGCATTTCATTCTCCCGCTTCTGCGCCCTTTGAGTGGACGGTAAGTTCATTTTTCTGGGAATGATCACGTCTTACCATCGCATAGTATCCACGAGCATCGGGTTTCATCCTTGTTCTCTACTGTAATCAACGCAGCGAATGTGCCCACAATAGTCATCAGAGAATTGTCTCGTGTTTTAGTTCGCCTTGCTACTCTGCTCTCTGATTCCGACGACGAAGCAGTTGAAGTCGAGAAGAGAGATGAAACCGTTCGTGTTGCACGGTCACTGCTTTCCCTCATCCATCAACGTCATCTCGAGCTCTTGAGGGATGTTACAAACAACATACTTTCTGAGGATACTGGAGAATCAGATCCAGATCAGAAGGAACGCAAAAGGACGACAAGCGAGCTGTTGACGTCGTTTACTTTGGTAAGTGTGATCCCCTGTTGGTGGTTCCATGACTGAGATCGTACACTTTAGGACTACCCATTGGCCGAGTCTAGCAATGTAAACGAAGTCGTCGTGGCATCTGCGAGCACGTCAAAAGAGATACGGGTTGCAGCGGTGGCGAAAATGTACTTGATGTTAAAGGATGCAGAAATTGATTTGTCCGCTCCAGATAAGGTTCGCACTTCCCCCTGTTCCTTGACCCGAATTGATAGCGCGCTAGGCATCTATCCAATCGGCGCTACTCGGTCGCGTCTACGACACACACACAGGAGTACTGCATGTACTCTACGGCTCACCCACTTTGTTCCTGTCGACGGTTGTTTCATCAATGTCACCCCAACAGCTGCTAGAAGTTATCAACTCGCAGTTGTCCCCTGTATCTCCCGCTCGGACGATTTTGCGTGCACATGTGGCGTTCCTCGCGGGACCATTCATCAAAGCGCATCCTGATCTCGCTTCTGCTGTCCAACAAACTTCGCTTTTCCCGTTCTTATTGGCCTCCAGATCAAAGTTTAAGACGACACGTGGTGTATGGGAAGCTGTCATGGAAGGCGATGGTTTCCGGACGGGATGGCTGCGGGGCTGTGTGGAAATATGGAAGCGAACATCGTTGATGGGAAATGACGTTTTGGATGCTGGCAAGGATGACAGTGATGGAGGCAGCGAAAGGCTCTGCGACACTAACCTTGATGTAGCCGACAAGATTGCCGGTAAGTAGTTCTGCACAGGTCGTGCGTGGAAGCTGAACACGCGGCCGTATGCGTAGAGAACATTCTCCTCGCGAGCGACTCCGCACAGGATATCGCCATCATACTGACTAAGTTTCGGGACCCCTCTCCGTATGCAAGGGCATTAGCGTGTTTGGTTTGCCGTGCGCTGCTGACGCGGACATCCGGAGATCAACAGGTCTTGTTAGCCCACCGTATCATACGTGCTGTGCGTTTAACCGCGGCGGAGGCGGATGATGACTTGACGTTGAAAGAGGTGCGTTTGGTCAGATTTTATCGTTTGTTTGGTGTTTACTGTAGCGAAAGGCATTGGATGCACGCCATGTAGGCATGAAGGTGGTCCTCAAGCCAGGAGGACGGGAAGCGGTGCATGCATTGCAAGTTTCGATCCTTGCTTTGATTTCGGCTCTTCCTATCCCTTACGAATTCTCTTCCGCCTGGATCTCGGTGATTCCTTCGGTACGTAGTTACAGTTTTTTTCTGGAAAATTGTCTAATGGGTCAAAGGGGGAAGAGATCCCCAGTGATCGAAGTCAATGCTACGTATCCTTGGTGCAGGAACTGTATACGCTCGCCTCCGCAACGGCGCGTACTGTACCCAACCAGTTTTCAACATCCGTCTTACAAGCGCTGTTCCTCAACTTGAAGGATAATTCGCTTGCGTTTCTTCTTGGGATTATTCTCTCATCCTCGCCTTCTTTGGAGAGCGCAAGGACACACGCCCTGTTACATGTCCTCGCATTCATACGTGGCCATTCTGGAGCCGAGACCATCGACTTCCAGACAGTGCTTCCAACGCTGATCGCTGTTCTCTTGGACGCTCGAAGTGATAAACGTGACCGCGCTTTAATTTTTGAGAGTATCTCACTTCTCGGCGGTACTTCTGAGAAAAAGCACATGTATGGTTCGGACACGCTGTATGGATCGGCTTCGTGTGAGTCTCCCAATGCACATGTGGCTGATTTAACTGCTCATGAATTTGCTGTAGCCCATTTACAATACGTGGACACCAATGACCTTTCTACCTATGTGAAAGCTCTCGTGGATAACAGGGAACAACTGATCCAGGACGTGGATTACATCCGGGTATTTCATCAAAAACATTTCCAAGGTTTGAGCGCAAAGTACGGAAAACATCCATACGCTGGTCGTCTATTATTGACAATTGTGCGCAGATATCGCCGTCGTGTCTTATGTTTCCTGCTCTCGCATGTGATCAGTCATCCTTTCCCATTCGCTCGCGTCGCACTCCTGCGCTCCATCGAAGACGTTTCCGACTTTTCCAAGCCTCATATGTTACTGCCGGTAATGAAGGGGCTGATACAGGACCCCGCCCCCATTGCACAAATGTTTGGCGCTTCATTCGAGACATACTTATCACTCGTTGTTGCCGGCTTCCTTAGCATCACCCCTACAGACCTCGCTCTTCGAGACGACAACGAAGCGTGGCCTTTGTTCATTTCGGGACTTCGATCCTACTTCCACTCCAGTATGTCTCTTTAATCTATGGCCGTTTGCGTGCGCTAATCAAACTGATAGATTCGGATGCGTCAGCGCGCGAGCTGTATGCGATTGCCCTCGAGCAGAGGCTCTTTGTTGGTATCGATCTTGAGAAACGCATAGAGGTCTGCACTGTATTGTTACAAGCGGGGAGTGAGGGTGGCGAAGCGGTGCGTGCATGTGTCCTTCGTATTTTTGTGCCTGCTTACACGTTGCGTAGTATTTGGCGTCCCGGACTCTCCTCGGAAAGCTCGTTAGAGATGTTGAGATGATCGCTCGACTTCTCGCCCAGTTCCGTCCAGACCACGTTGAGGGCGAGGCGCCCGTCAGCAAGCGCGCCAAGCTGGACCAGTATGTGACCCTCCGTTTTGCTTAAGCAAGTAGACTGACGGCATTTTCAGAACCCCGCGTGGCTCTGAGACAGGCAAACTCCAACCGCTGAGCTTGTTGGCAGAAGTACTCGGGACGACCGAGGTTCCGGGATCTGTACATTTAATATCTAGCCTTTTGGAAACGCTCAACAAGATCGTGCGCTCTGACGTTTGGAGCCCGTCGGACACGAGCTACGTTTGTCAGATGCTGATGGCTGCCATTGAAAAGAGTGCCAGTAAACTCACAGTGAGCAACTCTCTTGTGTAGCTTGGTTCGCGATTGAATGGAATATCAGGAAGCTCCAACAACCATTCGCTTGGAGGTTCTGGTCGAACTTATGCGAGGTTCGTCAATTTATACGTTTGTTGTGCATTACTACATGAATGACCTGGACAGTGACTGACAATCCTCAAACATTCAACGAGGCTTTACTGTTGATGGCCAACTTGGCCCGACTCACCCCCGATTCTGTCCTCCACAACATTATGCCCATCTTCACGTTCATGGGATCCAACGTCTTCCATAGAGATGACTCGTATAGCTTCAAAGTCGTCCAGAATGTAAGTTGATATCCGTCTTATCATTTCCAGCTAAAGAATCTCGTGTAGACCATCAATAACATTGTACCGGTGATGGTATCATCCCTCAAAACGAAACACCTGGATGGCCTCGATTTATACATTGGCGCGAGAGATTTCTTGCGCATCTTTACGGACGCGTCGAACCACATTCCCCGGCACCGCCGACAAAAGTATGTTTTGCTTACAAATGCCTAATTGATCTGTTCAACCATCTCGCTAGCTTTTTCGTGCACCTTGCTGAGGTCCTTGGGGCGCAAAACTTTTTGCCCCCAGTCTGTATGCTGCTTGTGGACAAGGTCACCAATCGCGCAAGTCGTCAAACGCCGGAAGAAGCACAAACTACGCTTACCTTGCCCACCTCGTTGATGCGGCATTTCGAGCGTCCGCAACAATTAGCTGTGCGTTTCCGTTGCATGTTAGTTTCAGAGTAACTCATAGTCTAGCTGCAGGTGCTCACGGAGGTACTCAAGGAATGTCTGCGGCTAAGAACACAACTTCTCACACCTGAAACCACGGAACCCGCATTTTTGGATTATGCCCGGTAAGTGCGTCTGTTCCTTTCACCGCGGTGCGTTGAGACCGCCTCGTAGGGATGGGGAACACTCTTTGTCCACCTCCGCCACACTGAAACGGCGCATACAAGCACTGATTTTGTTCGCGAGTACGTCCTTGACACCGTCGGAACAGAACCAAGTGTCGGAGGATGGAAAGGGCGGCACCACCACCGATATCATCACCTATCTCTTGGATCTTGCCTCACTTCCGGCTGCCCATGCCCCGGAGGGCGACTTGGCCCCCATCGTTTCGGCGGCACAAACTGCCATCGAGCGCGTTATGAACGTCATTGCTGCCAGGGAGTTTTTGACCGCAACTCGCGCGATGTTGGGATCGACAGATACGAGGGTGCGTCTTTTCTTGGTGTTTCCCTCTTGAATATAGAGAAGTACTCGGACTAGATCAAAGCAGGCGCTCTCGGCGTCATTTCCGCGCGAGTCCCGCGCGTCACCAAGACGCTGCGCGAAGCATGTCAAACGATCATCGTTGACCTCATAGGCCACATTCGGGACATCATCGACCATCAGTCTGCTGGCGCACTGGTCGAATCCGCCCTTCGAGCTCTCAAGGCGCTGGGATCCTCGTGTTGTGCTGGAGAAGAGACAGCCCTCATGTCGACCTTACCGCACGTGCTCAAGGTAGTGCGCTCGCGGACATCTGCTACAGCTGGGATGTCGGTTCTGCCATGCTACATGTGCGTGATTGAATTGTACTGATAGGCACGAACTTAACGTGGCGGGATTAGTACGGCGCTAGGACCACGAATCATTCCTCACTTTAGGACTATCGCGCAGGAATGCACGTCGATCCTTCGTGAAGGTCTCAAAGGCAAGACGCGTGCGTCTTGTGACACAGTTGTCATTCTACCGCCAACTTACTTTTCAGAGCTTGGAGACGCAGGCGAAGGCGCTCTCGCCACGCTTGAAAGCCTGTTGTCGTCGCTACCGGCCTTTTATGGGGCACCCGAGCTGACCGAGATCGCGAAGCTCTACGTCGACTACAGCACCACGTCGACTGTACGAAACAACCCTCTCGCTGGCTTGAGCAAGGCGATTTCGAAAAAGACGTCTGCCGAGGTGTTACTTCCCGTGTTGATCGACCTCTGGCCCAGCATGGACAAGGCGCAGACAAAGGTAGGCGAGCTACCGTGTTCGTTTTGGAACGATGACGAAACGGTGTACTAGGAGGGCGTAAATGGCATGATTGGATACTTTGTATTGCTCAAGCGGGCTTTGCACGCTGCACCACGCCAGGATGTCCTGGATACCTTGCGGCCGATGTTCAAGGTGTTTATAGAAGCGTTTGATGTCAAGATGGCATTTGGTTTTACAGAGGTTCGCATTTTAACTCTCATGTTCAACTGTGTTGGCCGTGGGGACAGTACAAACTCATGGATTTACCTCCCAGGGCGAGCCCCATGTGATATCCGCCTTCACGGAGCTTGTTGTGAAGCTCAATGAAAACGCATTCAGGCCTCTTTTCCGACGTATGCAAGATTGGGCATTTGTGGGTGAAATGGGTATGAATGGCTGCACGTATGAGCGCTTGGTTGTAGTTGACTTGTCTCCTGCAGCAACCAATGAGAGGAAAGTCACTTTTTGTCATATTTATACTGCTTTATTAGACTACTTCAAGGTATGTCGCGCAATAGCAACTTATAGTTGGCTGATGGTCTGGCTTATATTTACAGGGGTTGATGAACCCATACATGTCCACGTTGCTGCGTCCGCTTGCTGAGGCATTGCAGTCTTTCAGTACCTCACCAAAAACCGACGCGACAGGGTCGGCGTTGTGGTCGGGCGTGATCGCAACGTTGACAAAGTCTCTTGAGGCCGACGACGGAGGTGTGTCTCGACGATGCGTCACCTTTAGGCAGAGTACGGAAGCTGACTCGCCATCTAGCCTTTTGGCGCGAAGACAAGCTAGCCACTCTCCTTCCACATGTAGTGTCCCAAGTACCGATCACTGTGCACCTGCCCTCGCCATCCCCGAACATCGATGCTCCTCCAGAGATACAACCCCTGGCGCCGCGACAGCGCTTGATTGCCTGTCTCCTCGCTGTCCTCACACTTCTCCCGAATTCCTCATCAGACCTACTCAAGCGCCTCAACCTCGACCTCCTCATGCACACACGCTCCGAAGACGCCAGAGTGCGTATACTAGCTCTCGAATGCTCTCGCGAGATGTGGAAAGCCGATGGCGGTAAACTTATCGGTGCGTTCCCCACGATGAGCACGTCAGTGGTGCTGATATGATTTTGTAGGGTTCGTGGGCGAGACGGCCACGTTCATCGCCGAGTGTGCGGAAGATGAAAACGATGTGGTTGTTCAGGGGGCGCATGAGCTCAAGAATGCGGTCGAGGGCGTGGCGGGGAGCATTAGTGGCTTGTAACTGCTTTCTGCATTGCCGAGTAAAAATATACGTGCATGGATGTTCGTGGTATTATGGTGCGCGGCATGTGTTCCTCTGTGGAACCCGACCTGCGGTTCAATCGGCCGGCAGAGTTCGGTCAATATACGGTAGTGTTCAATGGGGACGAACGAATTGGAAGAGGAATATTCTAGCCAGTCTGCCAGTGAATGGCGCAAAGTGACTGTACGGCCCCTTAGCGGTCAAGATGATCTTGAATGGCGACACCCACCTCTTTCGCAAGACGGGACTGATTAGCTGGAGCACCGCTGTCCTACAAAACCTATGCTGGGTTCTCTGAAAGTATCGAGCATGTCGTGAGCACGATGCATGGAACATAGTAGCTATAAAAGTTGCGGAGGTCGACAGGGGTCGCATTACAACTATCAACACGCCACGGGTCTTAACTCTCAATTACTTTCTATCTATCCATACACAGGACAGTCGACTCCAATACCATCTCCAATTTCAGAGTCAGAAATGTAGAATAGGTGGTATGTAGTACACATTAATGATAAAACTGTCAACAAAACATACACCGGACAAAAAAGATCACAATACAAAACCTATGATCTAGATAAAAATATCAGGGCCAAAGCCTATTGCGATGCTGCCCGTATCATCAGTGATAGAGTACAATCAATGAATCACATCGGCGAAGGTGCCAACGCCAACGCTGCGTTGATCTTCTCCACCCATTGACAGGCAATGGCACTGGACTCCGCAGCATAAGACTGCGATTTCGTCGACTATATACGTCGTGTAAGCATACGAACACGATCACACCACGATGCAAGACGCACCGTCAAGACCACAAACTCGCGTTCGCTTTTCCTCTCCGCACTCTCGACGATCGACTTGGCATTCTTGTCCCTGTCCTTGTCCTTGAGCTTGTCTGTCCCCAACCCAACACCTTTCCTCAATCCCAGCTCGGACTTGAGACTGACGTCACCCTCCACCCTCCGTTTGACACACAGTAGTCGATGGGTTGTTAACAACAGCTGCCTCGTCTTCGGTCGAATAGGAGCGACGGTGATCGGAAGCCTCAGCTTGCTCCCTCGCCGCTTCGGCGAGCGCGCCTCCACACGCGTATTGAACAGTATAGATTCCCCCGGGAAAAGTACAGACAGACTGAATCCGTCAGTCTTTGACCAGATGATACGAAAAGAAGAATGCCTACAAGTCTGCATCGCGCGCAATTCCGTTTCCTTGTACAGGCGTCAGCACTCTATTACGCCCTCTCTCGAGTTCCAGAGAAGCAATCGCTTCCGCAACGAGAGATTTATCGACCAAACTACCATTCGACGAACTCGCTCCGGATCCCGGCGCGTTATTAGTTTGTGATATTGAGGCAATGGGTATTGGGATCGGCGCCGGGGACAAGGTCGAGGTCTGGGGTATGTTGGTATACGAGGCAGGCGTCTTGTCCGCCTCTTTTGCAACGTCGTCACCGTTTGTGTTGGTCAAGCGTAAATCCGTGCTTGACTCGGCTTGAATATCGTTTGCGACAGCATAATCCGGAAGTTCCCCTGTGGGCCCGACTTCCTCTACGATTCGTGACGTCCGTCTAAACGTGGTTGCATCCCTGAGTTTGTACCTCTCAAACTCGGGGCCGTGGGCGTCATCGGCCCATTCTATCCCATCATTGTCAACCCGTGGAGGGCGCTTGTTCATCGCGGTACTGCCATTCACCAAGGTACCATCGCCATCGTCGTCCGGGCTAACAAGCGCGTCCCATTTTGCACCAACGTCATTCCATCGGGCGTCTTCCTCGTCTACGTCATATAAACCACCCCCGTCGGATCGCTTCGACGATTCCTTCTTTACAAGGCCGGGCTCGAGTGGAGGTGGTGGATCAGTCCAGAGTGTAGTCCAGCTTACCGAAGCAAGGAATGGGTGGGTACGAAGAGGCGATATAGACGAGGGCGTTCGAGACGCGCCGAGCCTCTGAAGAGGGTCTCGAACCTACAATTGGTAGTATTGAAGGGTTAACCTCGGCGATAAAATACAACATGTGCGACGGACCAAAAGATTGCTCACAAAATCCTTGGCATTTTCGTCAAAGCCATCTGGAAAAGAATAATCCAGAGACTTGATCTTTTGCCACGTGAGGTATTCGGAGAGTCCTTGAAAGGCGAATTTTCCTGCAATCATCTGAAAGATGATGCAGCCAAGCGACCAGAGGTCAGAGCTATTGACAGACGAATATAATCTCCTGAGAATCAAAAAACACTGTTCGTCACCTCTTAGACGTCTCGTTTCGTTCCAACAACTCTGGGGAAACATACTGAGCAGTTCCGACAAATGAGTTCGCACGCTCTTCTGCCGTTGGCGCCAGTCAGCAGTGGGAGGCATACCAAGAAGCAGATAACTCACGACCGTCTTCAAGAATCTTTCCCGTCCCGAAATCGGTGATTTTTATCCGAAACTCGCTATCGAGAAGGATATTCTCTGGTTTGAGATCCCTGTGAATGTTTTGAATGACTATTTACGACACGGTCCATGATGAGAAATTCACCTATGGATAACATCCTTGTCATGCATGTACTCTATTGCATCGACGATCTGTGCGGTATAATATCTTGTACATGCCAGTGACAAGGAGCCGAGGCGCGATATCCGCGATTGCATTTCACCGTTTAGTGCAAGATCCAACACAAAGACTAGGTCTCCCGATCAGACCCGACAGATCGCGGCGGCAGAAAACATACATAAACTCCACTCGTCTTGAAACGTCCAGTGTAGGTGAATGATGCCAGGGTGACCAGCCCCAAGCTTCACGAGTGTGTTCTTCTCTGCGAGTGCGACAAGCATCTTTTCTTTACGAATCAAGTGATTCTTATCCAGAATCTTGATAGCGTACTCTTGACCGGTGCGGGCATGGCGTGCCCGCATGACCTAGTGGGACGCGACGCATCGCATGGAGAGAATCAGCGTGGCCGCAGTAAGGGTGCACGCCAGCAGTACGCACGGTGGAATACGAGCCCTCACCAAGGGTCTCGCCGAACACAAAGTCTTGCGCAGACAAACGCGTGTTTGCAGACGGGTTTCGTGACTTTGACCGTTTCCGGGATTTCGAGCGCGGATGACTTTGTCTTGGGACAGGCTCAGGAATCGGATCTCGGTTAGCTGGCTCGTCGGAAACGCCCACTTCTCTTGTCAAGTACGCGGGTGGTGGACGCACGGGCTGGGAAGACGACGACCGAGGGCTTCGGGAGCGGGGGGAAGAGAAGGTACGGGTCGGACGTGGGCGGGGTGTCTTGAGAACGGCGGTTGCGCTGGTCTCGGATTCGGAGGATGACGATATGACGGACGTGTTTCTGCTGAGGTCTGCGAGTGTCGGGGTGAACGACGAGGACGGTGTCTGGATGTCGTCGAGCATCGGTCTCGATGTACAACTGGCGGTAAGGCGAGGACGTGGAGGTCAGCGTGGACTGATGAGCATCGGGCAGTGTACACTAATTACATAAATAAAATAAAAATAATTCATCGCACAGTCGGCCATTCAGGACGGGACTGTCCACCTCCGCCACACTGAAACGGCGCATACAAGCACTTATTTTATTCGCGAGTACGTCCTTGACACCGTCGGAACAGAACCAAGTGTCGGAGGATGGAAAGGGCGGCACCACCACCGATATCATCACTTCCGGCTGCCCATGCCCCGGAGGGCGACTTGGCCCCCATCGTTTCGGCGGCACAAACTGCCATCGAGCGCGTTATGAACGTCACTGCTGCCAGGGAGTTTTTGACCGCAACTCGCGTGATGTTGGGATCGACGGATACGAGGGTGCGTCTTTTCTTGGTGTTTCCCTCTTGAATAGAGACGTACTCGGACTAGATCAAAGCAGGCGCTCTCGGCGTCATTTCTGCGCGAGTCCCGCGCGTCACCAAGACGCTGCGCGAAGCATGTCAAACGATCATCGTTGACCTCATTGGCCACATTCGGGACATCATCGACCATCAGTCTGCTGGCGCACTGGTCGAATCCGCCCTTCGAGCTCTCAAGGCGCTGGGATCCTCGTGTTGTGCTGGAGAAGAGACGGCCCTCATGTCGACCTTGCCGCACGTGCTCAAGGTAGTGCGCTCGCGGACGTCTGCTACAGCTGGGATGTCGGTTATGCCATGCTACATGTGCGTGATTGAATTGTACTGATAGGCACGAACCTGACATGGCGGGATTAGTACGGCGCTAGGACCACGAGTCCTCACTTTAGGGCTATCGCATAGGAATCCACATCGGTCCTTCGTGAAGGTCTCAAACGCAAAATGCGTATGTCTCGCGACACACTCGTTATTGTACTACTAGCTTGCTTTTCAGAGCTTGGAGACGCAGGCGAAGCCGCCATCGCCACATTTCAAAGCCTCCTGTCGTCGCTACCGGTCTTTTACGGGGCACCCGAGCTGACCAAGATCTCGAAGCTCTACGTCGACTACAGTACCACGTCGACCGTACGAAACAGCCGTCTCGCTGGCTTGAGCAAGACGATTTCGAAAAAGACGTCTGCCGAGGTGTTACTTCCCGTGTTGGTCGATCTTTGGCCCAGCATAGACAAGGCGCAGACAAAGGTAGGCGAGCTACCGTGTGCCGTGGGGAGGGTACAAACTCATGGATTTACCCTTCAGGGCAAGCCCCGTATGATATCCACCTTCACGGAGCTTGTTGTGAAGCTCAATGAAAACGCATTCAGGCCTCTTTTCCGACGTATGCAGGATTGGGCGTTTGTGTGTGAAATGGGTATGAATGGCTGCACGTATGAGCGCTTGGTTGTAGTTGACTAGTCTCCTGCAGCAACCAATGAGAGGAAAGTCACTCTTTGTCATATACACACTGCCTTGTTAGACTCGGTTTTGAACGATTCCTGCTCCACAAAGAATATTCTAAACTACGCGCTTCAGCACATGCTGGGCCGGTAGTCTTCCCGAACGCGGCGAACACCCGCTGTGACGCACTGGTCGTTCTTGGGGATGTGGAGCATGCGATTCATGTTCCACTTCCAGACTTCCTTGAGGGGTTCGTGATGCTCGTGTACCCGGAGACGATCGGTCCGGTTTCCCTAATGAGGGGACTGGTGGGAAGCCATGCTGGCCCCACTTTGGCGATGCGTTGTAAGGCCTATCCTGAATGTCTTGGCTATATCTGTATGTACTTTTTTTCCCCTACCCCCATCACATTTATTCAGTAGCTTTGCTCCGTATAGATTCCGGGAGAGCTGCCACACATTTTTTGGTGTCTAACGGGGTCATTTACTTTCTTGCCTATCCATGCTGCCGGCTTTTATGACAGACATCACTCACTTCCGGGCCACAAGGTCTATGACTTTGTCATTTCGTCATACGCCCCTACACTCAGCGTTCTCGTGTCCTCACCCGTGCCACCTGAAAGTAACACTAATATCGAGCGGCAATATTTGTTTTCTCGCCGTTCGTCAGCCTCTTTCTGGTGGTCTTGGTAGACTTCCAGGCGCGATCGCCGAATTAGACCATATCAAAACGGTTATCAGAAGCCAGGCATCCTCTCGTATCTCACTCACAGAGTCTTCTGTGGGATCGGTCGAGGAAGCACTTGGGCTGACGAGAAATGCGGACCGGGTCCATTTTGCATGCCACAGAGTCCAGGATGCGGCGAGACTGACCGAGAGCGGTCTTTGCCTGGCCGGTCGACGTCGTTTAAAAGTTTCCGACGTGATTGCCTTGTCGCGTCCCTGCGGTGGGCTCGCCTTTCTCTCGGCATGCCAGACTGCAAAAGGGGACCAAGAGCTGTCTGACGAAGCCATCCATATCGCTGCGGGAATGTTGTTTGCGGGGTTTGGAGGGGTTGTGGGTACGATGAGGTCGATCAGCGACAAACTCGCCCCGGATGTGGCCAGGCATGTGTATGAGCAACTGTTTCAGAACGGTACGTGGCTAGATTATCGGGAGGCTGCACGCGCGTTGCACGATGCTGTTCAATGTCTGAGAGACAAGCACGTGTCCTTTTGCGATTGGATCCCGCTCATTCATATTGGTCTCTAATGTCAGGAAGGAATTACGGCGGTAGCTGTGGAAGGAACGAGGTTTGTGGCCGCTTGGTAATTGCGGGTGCTTAGAGTTACTTACGCTGTCCTCATCAAGTCGCAGAATGGCACAGGAGGCCCACGGTCAGTTGAAGTCTATTCAGAGTCCCGGACCGCTCCCAAGAAGATTCTGCCCTCCCTTCCGTCAAGGCACTACTTTCAATGCGGGGTAGAGGACGACCGTTTGCAGAAACACATGGGCAAGCACCTTCAAGGACAACTTCTCACAAAGAACTTCAAAGAACCCATATTTGATGAGAATCGTAGTGATTGATTGACCGTAGAACGAAAGACACGAATACCAGTACAATTCAAAAGTTACAAATACCGACATAGTGATTTCCGACAAGATCCAAACGAAAGCGTCAATGAAGACTGCCAGTGATATATTAGAATTCCTCATTTCGCGATCCATCTTATAATAGAATCGCACGTTGATCAACACGTTGGATGATAATTGCTCCCCACAGCATACGAGAGGTAGTCGGCAAGGTTCGAATACGGGATCTCGCGCGTATCGCAGAACCCAGTCCACGCACTGATGACAGCCCAGAAATCGATCACGTATTGAGATCTAAGGGAGTACCCGTCAGTTCAATGACAGTTTCGACCAGCACATTATTGCTTACGAGGTAGGGTATGGTCCGTCGTTGGTGGTCTGCGCGGGCGTCATGGCTCCAAAGGGCCCACCCAGAGACATCCACGTGTTAGTCTAGAGACATTGTGCTCAACGAAACGTTCACAACGAGAAAAAGCTGTTGACATACGAGCGCTCCATAGTACGCATCGATAGCGTTCTGCTGAGACATGGTTGACGCGCCACCCGTCATGTTATAGAACACGGCCTCGGAAAACCTGGCTTCCTGAGAGGTCGTAGGAATCGTCAGGTAGGACGGGTACTCGTCCAGGAGAAGCACGTCCGTATTGCTCCACGCATAGCAAAAGCTCGCGAGAACGCAGTACTCGTTCTGGAAGAGGCCGCCGGTGACCCAGAGCTGGCATTGCGCCACCATCTCGGCGCACGAGCCGTTATCGGTGATCGGCTGCGGGACGCAAGGCTTGAGAGTGGCCTCGAGGGTCGGTTCGCAGGAGGAAACGGCGCCGCAGACTCCGGGGACAGAGGAATATTCTAGCCAGTCCTGGGAAAGGTGTATAAGCTACAGTCTGTCAGTGAATGGTCGCAATCCATACCGCAAAATTACTGTACGGAATGTTCAACGTGTCGCAAAAGCCAGCCCACGCAGCGATGGTTTGCCATTGTCCCTCGACATAAATCACGCTCGAGTCAATTCAGTAAGTATACTAGCAAAAGGTGGAATCTACCCACTTGTCTGGGTATGTTCCACCAGGCGTTTGCGAGACCGCGCCATAGTATGCGTCGATATAATTCTGCTGAGTCATGTAGCCATTTCCATCGGACATGGAGTAGAACGTCTGGAGACCAAAACATTTAGCAGTCAAGATGATCTTCAGTGACGACACCCACCTCTTCCGTAAGGCGGGGCTGATCAGCTGGAGCACCGCTTTCCTGCAAGACCTGTGCTGGGTCCTCTGAAAGTATCGAGCACGTCGTGAGCATGATGCATGGAACATAGCTATAAAAGTTGGCGAGGTCGACAGTGGTCGCATTGCAACTGTTCTGAAGGGACAAGCAAGATTCGCTGCTAGGACCATCTGCTTCCGGATAGACGTATTGTATCTGCCGAGACTCGAGCAAGGCTGTAGGACTGGCAAAGGCCACGCCTACAAAAGCCCAGGAGATGAGCATGCATAGCATAGTTTGGACCATAGTACTTTGATGCAAGTGATATGGATGGAATAAAGACGAGAAACGAGCCACATCCCCCTCTTTTATCGTGAAGGGTGGTCTGGACAGAGGGTTCCCGCTCCGCGACAGCCTGGAAGCACCCATCTCACATCGGCACTCATTTCCCGTGTCATGAGGATGGAGTCTGAACACCAGGCAGTATCGGATCTGATCCCGGCTACGAGCTAGGTGGCCTGGTAGGAGACCTGTGGAGTCATGTGGCCGAAGGGTGGAGCTGAAAGGAACCTCATAGCATAGCCTGCTGGTGACACGTAAGCAATGCTGACACTGGCAAATCTCAATGTCTCCAAAACTCACCATTTCGATGGTTAGTGCAGAAACTGAAGGTCACGGCCCACCCAGCAGCGTTACTACTCGCCCACGATGTCATGGAAAGGATATGGTCTCCTCAAACTACCGTCGAGCCCGGAAGACCGTAGTCTGGAGCCTGGACCCGCCACTGAACAGTTCAGGAAGACTGCAGGTCCCACGCGACACCATATGAGTAACGACCAAAATAGCGCGGCAACGGTTATTAGAAGCTAGCATGAACGTTAAGCCCGCCAAGTATTCGATAATGATTTTCAGCATTGCGTACCGGCATACTCACGACTGTATGTGTTCAAGTCGAGGTACCACCTGCCTCAAATCGAGCAATACAGGCACGTCTGCACCAAAACGAATCATTATTCCTGTTAACAGTCTCTGCATGCGAAGGAAAAAAAAAACATGACTGGATAATGATAACAATACAGTAAGCATACACCTTTCCGTCCTTGCAAGCCTTACCATCATGTTCCAAGTCCTAAATGAGGGCACTCTCAAAGAGCATCTTCTCGTCTCCGCGTCCAAATTCAACCTCGTGCAATCGTAACTTTCCCAATCAGGCGTAGTTTCGACACTTAAAAGAATAAATACGCTCGATAGAGCGGACGCTTTGTTCTTCCTGAGAACACCCGGAGCCGAAAAAGTATTTGCGCAATGCTTTGAGGCAGTTAAAGAATGCAAGGGCGAACCCTCCATTGTACTTGAAGTTGACTCTGTAAACAGAGAAGCCTTGTCAAAGTTATTGAAAAAGTTAGAAACCGAAAAGGCGCGATACGAGGACGTACCTGACATATAACCATTCCAAAACACCGCCAGGTGCGCGCGTTTCCAGTCTTCGAGGTTGAAGGTTGATTTGGGAGGAAGTCAAGTGGGTACGAGGCTGCCGCCACCTTCCTAGTCTGCCTCCGCCTGCTTTGGTTTTCCTTCTTTACTTTGCAGCAGAAGTGGATGTCGTTTGGCTTACGAGGAACATGTTGAAAAAAATTTCCGTATATTTAATCTCACCAAAGGCATCCCTCAACTTGGATTGGTTAACGGTCGTGATGGCAAAGGGAAGGGCTTACAGCTTTCATTGCAGGGGGAACCCCCTTAAGAAACTACCAGTAAACAATGTCGAGACTTGATCTCACATCCGGCGAAGTGAACCCATTGCTTGCCACGGGCTTTTCCTTCTATGGTTGTCTCAAAAAGGTTAGAAATTGACGAGATGGATATGGCTGGAGAACGGGTGGGCTGTTAGCTCGTGATCAATATCCGCGGCGAGAAGAGTAAGAAGGTCAGAGCCAGAATATATCGACATAGCAGTTAAGACAGGGATAACTGATAAATAAACAATTTTCGTCTTTCCCGCTCGCAGAGAGCGGTCAGTGGACAAGGGGAAGGAACGCACGGTAGCGGGTGATAGCAGCGCCCCGGGTGAGGCAGAAGCCATCCGGACCTCCATGGGCAGAGATTTTGCCACGAAGAAATCCGAGGCAAACCCCTCTTGTGGTTGAAGTGCTTGTAATTAACAACGACTTCGAGCTCGAGGTCACTAAGGGTAGTGACGCTTCCTGTCTGCGCTAACTCAGGAGGACATGGAACATAAAACAATCATACGCACCATGTTTACGGCTGAAAAAGAGGAGGCGAAGGAAAAACATCGATTGCTTGTTATCTGGGTCAGCACGGGTATCAGTCATTCTTCAAGGATGAAAGTTGCCAGGTCAGGGAACGCTTGTGCAATGGTAAACAGCTCCGAGCCTGCGAAAGCTCTCGTCAGGCGACTGTTTATCCTTGCAAGAGGGCCGCTCAGAGTTCCCGATGCAACACCCTATCCATAGAGTGCAAGGGACACGAGGAGGGGACGACTGCAGAAGCATAAGGACAGCATTTAGGGCTGGTCGTCATGCGGTCCCACGGCCCGTGCGACCACTGAATACTGTTAGGATCAACTTTTCGTGAATTGAAAAGAAACGGTTTCCGGTTGGGTTTTAGCTGACAGGCTCACAGACGTGGGTGTACCAGACCATCCACAGGCATGTCTCTGAAGATGGCTCGACATCTCCGCTCACGAAACTCTACCAAGGGCACCGTCATCAGCCCGTGTTGGAATCCCACTTAAAATACCTTTCATCATGCGGATGCGCAAACTATGACATGGACATTAGTGTAACCGGAAGATCCAAGTGTCCTACTGGGCGATACATGGGCAGTAAACTGAGGTACGATGCTTGATCCCTGGCCGGAGCTGAAGCCGTTGGCTAATTTCTACGCGCTGCAGATTTCTCGTTTCCCAGTGAGCGAGCAAAAAACGGCAAGTCGGTCGCATGCAGGAGCGTAAGACGTCTTCGCCTGGCAACCGCGGAAGGCCTTTGCCGTAGTCAACCCACGAGACCCGATACTCAGACCACCGCAACTCGCTTTGCAACCCCTCGGTGTATGCACCCTTCCGACTGACTTTGTCTGACCCATAGACTCGGGCACGTACACCAAGATATCAATGCTATTGACAGTCTCAGCATGTGGAGAAAGAGACGGAATTGATGACGACAACAAAGTAAGCATACACCTATCTAATCTAATCATATTTTTCTTTACTTGAACTAAAGCGCAAAGTCAGCACCTGAGCGGTATATAAGGGACAGACGCAACTCACGTTCTTTCCATCCTTCCAAGCCTTGCCGTCGAGTTCCAAGTCCCAAGCGAGGGCACTCTCAAAGAACTTCTTCTCGTCTTCATTGTCCAAATCCAACTTCTTGAACTCGTAGCTCTCCCAATCAGGTGCAACTTCGACGACGGGTTTCACATCTTGGCCCCGGAGAATAAATACACCCGAAATGGCGGACGCATTGTTCTCTCCTAGAACGCCCACAGAGCCGAAAAGGTATTTGCGCGAGGCTTCGAGACGGTTAAAGAACCCTCCAATTTGGTTGGAGGACTTAAATATGACAGTGAGCTCATCGTTGTACTTGAAGTCGACCCTCCAGACTGAGAAGCCTCCCTTGTCAAAGCTGTCACAATGATTGAGAGAATCCGAAAGAGCGCAAAACGAAAACGTACTTGGCATAGAACCATTCCAGAGCACCGTCAGGTCCACGGGTATCCTTGTTAGAGTATGCGCGTTTCCAATCTTCGAGGTTGAAGGTTGATTTTGGGAGGAGGTCAAGTGGGTTCTTTGCCTTGGGCTCTTCAGGGACAAGGTTGCCGTCATCCTCCTCGTCGGCTTCCACCTCTTTTGGTTTCTCCTTCTTTTCCTTTGGTGCAGCAGGTGCGGGTGCAGGCTTCGGTTCCTTCTTGGGAGGAACGAATTGCACAACCTTTTCGGTGTATTGGATTTCACCAAAGACATCCTTCAACTGAGGTTGATTAACGATTGTGTTAAAGTGACGGAATGTGTTAACGAGCTTAGAGCGGGCTTCAGCATCCACAGTGAGGCTGACGGCACGATAGATGGCAGCGGCAACACCGATGTCAGCGAGGGTGATACGGTCGCCAACGATGAAAGTGCGAGTCAATAGATGTGCCTCGAGCGTGTTAAGGGCCCTAGCTTGGCGTTCGATGAGGGTGTTATGGGTCTATAAACAGGGGATGAGATTTGGGATATGAGAAGAAAAGACGGACGTACAGCTTTGTTGTAAGGTAAAATTCCCTTGAGAGACCACTTGATAAACGCGTGCAAAACATCGATCTCGGACTCGGCAAAGTGAACCCATTGCTCGACGTGGGCTTGGTCCTGTATAGTTATACCAAGAAGATTAGAATTTGGCGAGAGGGCTATAACTGGAGAATGGGAGAGTAGTTAGCTTGAGATCAACGTTGATGAAGGGGGCAATAAGGAGGCCAGAACTATATTATATCGACACGACAAGTTAAAGGCAGGATAACTTTGAAATAAATGGTTTTTCCGTCTTTCCAGATCGCATCGAGCGATCTGTGAACATAGCGAAGGGAAGACGCACGGTAGCGAGCGATAGCAGAGCCCTCGGTGAGGTAAAAGCCATCCGGACCCTCGAGAGCGGGGATCTTTCCGTGCGGAAACTTTGAGAGAAATTCAGGTTTCTTGTTGTCCTCGTGATGCTCGTAATCAGCAACGATTTCGAGCTCAAGGCCACCGAGAGCAGCGACGCTCCTAATCTGCAACAAGTCAGGAACATAAGCGTACAAGCGCTCTACGCACGATCTTGTCCTGGCGCATTTCATGAAAAGTGTAGAGTTTTCCAACTGGCGCCATTTTTGCGGAGGATGGGATGGAAGATGAGGAGAAGGAGAACGAACCTTTTTTTGATCAGCACGTCTTATCTGATCGCGTCAAAATTATTTAAATAACTAATTAATTAATTATCTCATGGACGACAGCGACGGCTCGGACAACGACCAGAACATCCTCGACGACGCCGACGCCGACACGCAAGCCGGGAATACCGCCTTCAACGCTTATTTTGTCCACGCCGCCTCCCGCGCCCGCACTTCGGCCAATATCTTTTCAGCACGCGTCCTCCCCCTCACCCAGCAAGAGTACAACGATGCCATCGCTGCATACGATGCTCGCGTTGCAGATACGCGTCCCACGACGCGTTGGTCTGGTCAGCATGACATCCGTACTGCATTCCGCCGCTATGCCCATGAGCTTGATGAGGGTTTCAACCTGATCTTCTACGGCTTTGGGTCAAAGCGCACCGTGCTCAACGATTTCGCGTCCAAAGAGCTTGCTCGTCGCGGTCACGTCGTCGTCGTGAACGGCTACCATCCCAACACCGTCCTCAAGGACGTTCTTGCCTCTATAGAACGCGTCCCTGGCGTGACCCATGCTGCCGCGTCTGGTGCAGACGCACAAGTACGCCGTATCTGCTCCTTTTTCTCCGCTGCCGACGCGCCACGAGCGCGTCAGCTATACCTCGTCGTGCACAACATCGACGCCCCGCCCATGCGCGCCCAAAAAATGAAGAACGCGCTCTCCCTCTTCGCCCTCGCCCCAAATATCCATTTGGCAGCCTCGGTCGATAGACTCGGCGCGCCTCTCCTCTGGTCCGCCTCGGAGCTTCTCGCACGCAAAGTGCAACCTGGCGCGTCCCCATCCGCAGAGGGGCAGCACACTGCCTCACCTAAACGTGGATATGCTTTTCTGTGGCATGATCTGACCACCCTCGCGCCATACGACACCGAACTCGCGTTTGCGGACCGTTCCTCTATCGCAGGTGCATCATACGCCTCGACTGGCGGTCGCTCCGCCCTCACCGTTTCTACTGCTGCCGGCGCCGGTGCACCGCTCACCGAGACTGCCGTTGCCCACGTCCTTGCTGCCGTTACTTCCAAGGCAAAGAAGCTATTTGTCCTGCTGGGCACGAGACAGCTTGAAAACATTGAAGCTACCTCTGGCGCCACAAGCTCAGACGCTCAGACAACTGACACGGCGCAATTTGGGCTCAGCTATGACGCCCTGTTCTCTCTTGCCAGGGAGAACTTTGTTGCAACGAACGATACGGCGCTCAGAGCGTTGTTGGGAGAATTCAAGGACCACGGCTTGATCCTCGCTGGTGTTGCAGCCGGAAGCAGCGGGGGAGGGGACGCGCTCTGGATACCGCTCAGGAAAGAGAGATTGGTGAGGGTGCTCAAGTCGATTGAAACTGAATCGACATAATCTAGGCAATGTAATCGTAATCCATGTGGCATCCCATCGACAGACAAAATTGTAATCAGCCATCTCGATCGCGGAGGTTTAGTTGGTATCATGCGCCCATTTACCAAGACCGTTTCAACCGCGTAAACTTGCTATTCTCCCGCATCCACAGGATATTTCTTTTTTTACATGCATCGTACGACACTTTGAATGGGGGTTGCCTCTCGTCATCGTAACCTACCATCGGTTCCAGATCTGTTGACCGAACAACTTTAATGGGCGTCAAGGGGTGCTATTCTCTGCCGCCCGTTCAGCGGAATGCTCACATACCCAAGTACGAGAGCTGACGCACTGTTTCATCCCGCGCGACAACCGCGCATGTGCTCTAACTTGCACGCAAAGTCTAGGTTCTCTCCGATCTCACAGGGGGATTATCCTTACACTCTGCTCCTCGTCGTGAGAGTATATGTGACTAATTGCACAGGACCGCAGCTGTCGCAAAGCCCGGCGGAGTTTATTTAACTGAGTCGATGCCGTGTTCAGAGCGCGGTCTGTGTACGAGGCAGTGGCATGGAAAGTGTTTGATGTCGAATTGTATGGGTGCGTCTCGCGTCAGCCAAGAGGCTGTTCGATTCTCCCGAGTGGTCGACAAACCACGGGGAGATGATCTCATCCGAAGAATAATGAATTGGTTACATCATCCACAAAAAAAAACAGTCTGCGACAAGCGACAGGTAATCTCCGGGGCACGCTTTGGAATTTGGAAATTCTGCGAGTGAACGGTGACGTCGGCAGACATACAGACTCGAGGGCGATCTCAGTGTTTCAACATCGACAGGAATGACGCTAGACACGCAAGCCGATAAGCTAGACTTTTTTTCCACTGACGCGTCACTTACGATAGTGGAGATGGCATCTTCCCGACTTTCATACGTTTCTGATAAACTTATTCCCTTGTCCCTCGTGGTCACCACGACGCACCCATGTAACAGGAACCGCGTCGAGACGTCCTCGAGTAAAGCAAACTTCTTGATCGCGATTCCATTCTTCTCGAGCAACTCAGTTCGTCATGGGCGGGGCCCAGGGAGCACGAGAACGAGAACGACACAACGTCCGTGAAACAAGGATATATATTTTTTGACACTCGATGCTTGGTCGAGATCTTTTTTTTGTGAAACATTGGATGAGACCGTCTCATGCGGGAGAGGATTGAACACGCCTCGCACGACGACGACGAGAGTCTTGCCGAATTTTCTGTCGTCGGTCAGTATCACCGGCGACAAATACGGGGGACAGTTCACGTACGTATCGAGTGGAATATTATTGCACCCACACCGTCAAACGCGAGAATTAATTTACCAAATACTTCCACCTTGGCAAAGGCCACAAAGATGTCGGCTTAGCTGACGCCGACGCATGACAGTGTGGGCCACAGATGGGTGACCAATGACTATTTTGTTTCCGCATTTCAAAAGATACTAGCCGTTAACATACGGGCCCATCTACCAGACAATGGGAGGTCATCTGAGGCGTTGGTCAGACCGGCTATAATCCTCTTTCGAGAACCAAGACGAGCCTGAATCTTATCCCCATTCAAAACGAGCTCGCAGGTGTCGGTCAGCACGTATGACCATCAACCTAACTAAGAATACTACCCGTTTAGAGAGCACTGTCACTAGTGATGTGTCCACCGTTTAGAGCCGATCATGAATTGCATTTGATCCGCCTTGGACCGGCATTCACATTTTTCAGCTTGATCGGTGACCAACGGCCAAGTCGGTTGTCTGCAGCAAGAACCTGTGAATGCATATTGGCGGTTCACACAGCAAAGCCAAAGGGTCAATCAAATGAAAAGCTCTTACCACGCGTTTATTTTCCCCGCATTAGGACAGTATAAGGGTATTTTGCCTAATGATATCTTTGGCACGGCGAAGCGGTAATAAGGATTCAATCGAAACAGTCGCGAAGTAGAAGAATGCTAAAAGCTCGCAGGTCAAAGAATGGCATATTTTGATTTACTTATTTATCGTATCGCGACTTTGTCAACGTTACGACTTAGTACACGTACGGGATAATACGGTAGGGGACGAGCTGTTTATACTTTTCCCAGTCTTTGCCATACCTGTGACCAGTCAGCAGAGAAGTAGATGTAAAGGAAAAGTGATACTCACTTCTTTTCACAGTTCTCATCATCTCTCCTCTGCCTATGAATGAGAAGCACCGCAAAGTAGATGACGTAGAAATAGGTGATTGGGGTTTCGAATCCTGTCGGGAGAGACCAGGCAAGAGCCATAATGAGATCACCGCTACAAAACCAATCCCAAACGCGGATTAGCATCGTCGCCTCCAGAAAAGAGGGCAATATACTTACAAGTAGTTCGGGTGGCGAGATCGTCCCCACCAGCCCGACGTAAGCAACTTGGATCCCCTCTCCGTTGTAAAGTATTCAAGGTCTATTCCCCTGAGCATCAGCTACCGAGATTGTCGAGAAGTTCGATCACTTACTTTTTGGGTTCTTGCCATTTCTGAAGTCGTTCTTTTCCCCATTCGCATCTCTAAAGATCCAGTAACCAAGGGCATTGACAGCAACGATAGCAACGGTGCTTGCGACATCAAGCTCTACAGGTCTGAAGACAAGGTAGCGTGCCTGAAGGGAGTATACAAATGGCACCCAGGCAAGATCGCCAACGGAGAGCATAAACCCAAATCCGTCCGTCGTGATATCCATGGTGGTGAAAACGGCTGGCTGTGTGTCGGTTAACACTTGGGGGAAAGGACTCTCGTATTTCACGCACCTCATTGTACAGACCATCCACGACGTAGAAACTCTGAAAGGCAAGCACAAGCCACATACTCCACGTGACATTTTCCCAGCCACCACGTCTCGCAGCTTGGGTACAGACCATGCTAATGTCGACGAGAACCCATAGGATGAGCCCAGGACGGAGCTCATTAAACGACTTGATATCAAATGAACCAACAGAGGGGTTCAGTTCGCGCCCAATGAAGAACTACAGAATGTTGGCAAAATACGAAAAATAGAGAAGGGAAACAGTACAAACATCGTATACCGGGTTTCCAGAGTTGCCACCAAGTGCCAGCAACGCGTCTTTTCTGAAAGACCCAGCGTACACGGCCACCGCCTGCACAAAGGACATGACGAGAGATGCGGTAAGAAATCCGAGCCATTTGTCATAGAGGAATGTGAAGGACTCTGGGCCATAACGGATGATGAAGCCAGTGGTGATGCCCAAAGCGAGGAGAAAGGTCGAAAATGCTGCAGAAATACGAGACAATAAGATGTTCACTTTGATTTGATAGGGATCTCAGGGCGTACCGTTGATCTTGTACTTTTTCTTCTGGCCATTTCTCATTGTGACACCTTCTACCCAATCACCGGGCAAGATGGCCCACGACACGACACAGAAAGCATACCAGGCGATATAAATCAACGCGGCATCAGTGTCCCAGAGGCCAGCCCACCACTGCTTGCTGGTAACAGATTCTTGTATATGGGCCAGCAAGAGTGAGGGGGAAAGGACAAAGGAAGGCGGGCAGGCCCCAGCAGACTCAGAGCAACCAAAGTAAAGGAGGTACGTCATGATGGGCACACCCACGGTGACAAGGAAAGCGCCAGGTGGGCCCAGAAACTCATAAGTGGTTGTGCGCGGGTTGAGGAGTTCGTTTGGCGGTTTCGCGGAGGACATGGCAGGAGAACAACAGGGCCGTGTGAATTTAGCCTAAAGGAGTATACTAGTTCAACCCTAGCTAGCATACTTGGGTGTTGGTGCAACCTTGACCACGTCCCTGCACGTCAAACTGAATCTCGTGTGCCTTTGTAGGGTCCCTCCATAACGCAGCACATCTCTCGTCTCACCTTGCACTTGCTCCCAGTTCGATAACACAACTTCCTCTCCAGAAGGACATTTCAGTCTTCCCTCACCTAAAAGCACGTCGTCCGTGACCTCATCGATCCCGTGCAGATGCGATGTATACAGATCCCCAGTCGTGATAATGACACTTCTAGGTTCCAGGAACACAGACAGAACCGGTGTCGGGTGAATAGTTCGTCCGAGCCCCGCGTGGCTCTCCGAGTTGTAGGCGTAATAATGGAAGACGGTATGCGAGCCCAAAGAAATAGTCCCCACCACAGGATAATACAAAGGCCCGTCTTCATGGGGCTTGGATCCAATCGTGCAGATTAAACCGGTTATAGTTGCAATATAGCCAGTTTTCTCACCATTATGCCCTGTCCGGGAAGGTACTGTGTGTTGTCAGTGCCTGCAAGGGAAGCGATCGGTCGCAGAGCACTAACCTCGTTAAGTATAACATGATTGGGTTCCTTGTGCGGGGAAAATTCAAATGCTCGAGTATCCTTTAGTCGTCCTATGATGTCAGGACTGGAATCATTCAGCCACATAACAGACCACTCCAAAAGGGCTTACTATGTGGTCAAAAAGGGTGGCATGTCCTGGCGTACAAGAGCATTGTTCTTGGGCAGAATCTCACCGCCTAGCAAAAATAGTATGGTTCAAGCTTAAGCGCTCAAAGCACGCCATATGCTCACCCCATAGTTGCAGTCTAAGTAGGAGAACGTAAGCAGGACGCAATAAGCGAATACACAGCGATTTTGATGGGTATTACCTCCGTAAGATCAGAACGGCCGGGTCGTTTCTGATCTCGAAGGTTTGGTCTGGGAAGACTAACCTGCGACTGCCAAGCGTTTTCCATTTCAGCCTGGGTGACTGTTTAATCTATGAATCAATTGGCGTCAGTGCGCTGATAAGGAATGGTTGTGTACGACTAGCGAAGCTTCACGTATTCGCGTCAACTCGCCTTGCGAATAAGGTACTCCTCTTCTTCGACGGTGATAAAGTCCGGGATGTAATGAGCGGCCATGGGGGCGGCTGTTACGAGGAAATCGTTCGAAAGAGTGGTTCCAGAGCGCATTGTGAAATACCAATCCCTAGCTTACTACGTCAAGCAACAGTGAATAAGTACTTCATGATCCCACGACGCGGAGCGCTGCTTTACTCACGCTCATTGGCTGGACAAACAAAGTTGAGTTTGAGCACAATCAGGGCGTAACGGATTCTATTTATCAAGGGCTTCGGGCATACCCGCTAGTGCATCCTACAGAGACGAATATTATATGACACTAGTGGGTTGGCCCATATAGTTTAATCCGGACACTGCGATTCAATCATTGCATTCCGTCTCCTGGACAAAGGCACTCGCTCTAACCAGAGAAGGCGCTGCTAGCGATGATCTGTACAAAGCTCCTCAAGGGGATAGCCATTATCATTCACAGATCGATCCGACCCCATCGCGGACTATTCTCGAGCGGGAGTCCATGTCACCCGTTCCATCTTTGTGGTCTTCCTCACTCAATTAATCTCACTGCTGGACTTGCGTCCTAGCTGCTGCATGTACTCGTCCGTTTCATGCAATAGCTCGGTCAGCATGAGTTATTCAATAGGATCGTAAACATTTCATAGGTTTACACAGCAACACGTGTTCGATCCTATCCGCAAGCATCAAGCCTTGGCTGTGTATGAAACGGATATGTAGATCCACCCCTTCCGGAAGAGCGTGACTCTCAGTGACTTGCCAGCAATGTGTGCCTCTCACCACTGCCTGCCCGAAACCCCGAGATGAGGATCGCGGAATGCTCGCACAGATACCGCAGTAACCGCGGTCGTGCGGGTCAAGACGGAGGCGAAGAAAGTGGTACGAGATCCGTAAAATCTTCCATTCCGGTTGGTTGATTTATTTTCCTTTTTTCTTTTTGAAATCGTGGTTTGCTCTCGGGGTTACGGTTCATTGAAGACGAGATGAACGCTTGATGGAGTGCTGGATCTTGCAATAGGTCCTTTTTCAGACCAGCCCGATCTGATGTGTTGTACACCACTCCGTGACTGATCGCGCTCAGTGAGCGTGCAGGTATCCTCGTGCTACACAGACCGCCCCCATCATAGACCCTGTGGCACTTTGTGCTAACAGGTCTCCTAAACACAGCCCCTCCGTTGGCGGACAATCATGTGTCGAGGCCCGAGCTGAAAAGGTTCGCGCAGATGGCAAACATCCGATCGGAAATCATAGGGTGAGACAAGGGACCAGTCGGAAACGCTGATCCAAGATTGTGATCCTACGTATAACTTTCCATCTCAACCCTGTGAGGGTGTAAGGCGCGACTTACTGCACATTTTCACCTAGATTGGCGCGTTGATCGCGATGAAAGGCAATCATTCAATAGCCCGCATGATTTTCACATGTCCGACGTGATCGTGGTCTCTTGCTCAGCCAACCATGAACTTCAGCAACGGATCACTCAAACGCTTTATGGTCTGGGTCTGGGCAAGCATTAACATGAAATGGATTACGCGGTATAGGGTATATTTCAATCTACGGAGCATCCACCTGCAGTTCTCCCGTCCAAATCAAGACTTTTATGTCCGGTTGGAGGGTGCAGGTGCTCGCCCAGAGAGATCAAATAGAGCGGCTTCATCGTGCGAAGCGATCCATTACATCTGGGCGTAGTGCGGAAGCGAAGAGATGCTCAAAAGGTCTTGGCTCTATTTCTG
>JBBPUC010000197.1:0-35228 GCA_038094375.1 Tubosaeta aff. heterosetosa | reverse complement strand
GGCCATTTCTCTCGACTCGCACGCCTTCTGCGACAAAACCGCACCTTTTTGGCGAGAATACAGCGCATCAATGTCGACGAGGCACACAATATCTTCACCGCAGGTCTCTCGCGCCCAGGCGAAGATGCATTCCGACCAGCTTACAACCACTTGGCTGAGTTTCGAGCTATCCTCCCGGACAACGTTGTCTTTCAAGCCCTCTCGGCGACTCTTCTCTCGAGTTCGTTCGGCGTGTAGTTGAGCACCGAGACAGAGCCGAGATCGATATTCATGGCCAGATGGTGATCAATACAGTTGGGCGATTAGATTAGAAAAATAATATGTATTATATAATCCTAAAAAGATTTTCTGCGATAATATCTCATTTTCTTATTGCCCAAAAATGGGGCTAACGGTCATGTGCCTGTGAAAATCCGCGCGTTCCAATTGAGGGCGACCAAATTTACCAGACCGTCTATCGACGATTTGCCTCGCCTCGGCAATCTCATAGCGGTCTGGTCACCAGACTACGTGCGAGCTCTCTCGGGAATCTCAACCACATTTTATGAATTCCGAATACTAGACTAACACATCACGGTTACATGAAAGTATGAAGCTTTAAAGCCGAGGGGCGTTAGACAACCCCACTGATGGACACGACATTGACTCGCCTTAAAAGAAATCTCGTCTTCGGGGAAAGAAGCGCTTCAACCACGGCAATTTCGACTGCTGCAGCGTACGCAACTTGTCGTCTATCTGTGCACGCAGATCATTGTACTCTGCTTCGAGCTCCCGCCGCAGCTCAGGATCCACAGTCGCCTTCCTCTCCCTGTCAATCTTCCGTAGGAGTTCCACTTGCTTCTCGACCAGGGTCTCGCGCTGAGAGTACACCTCCCGCCCAGCTGCCGTTCTTCTGAGCTCCTTCTCCATCTCGACCATTTCAGATTGGATCAACAAAGGTCTAGGAAGGGTTGAGTCTCGTGCAACGAGTTGTCGAATAAGCCGCTTTGGAGAGTCATTATCGGACCGGCAACAAGCTATCTGGGCACCCTGAGCAATCAACGTCTTCCAGGCATCCGTCTTGAGTTCTTCTAACCTCCTCGCGCCAACGCTCAAGTCGACCTCATCCCACATCGTCGTAACGAGATACACGTTATCGAGAGCGTCTCTCCCCCACAGTTTGCGGAACACTTGGAGGTTCTTCAGCGGTGAGCCTGCCACGCGATTATCGGTTATCCGATGAAGATACAAAATCCCAGAGAGTAACTTCTTCTTCTTGTAGCTATGACAGTGGGAAGTTAGAATGAGAACGAGAACAAAGCAAATGATGCAAGTTCAAGTTACCTCGAGACAAGCCATTCAGCGATGATGCGTAAGATATCAAGATCAGACCTGAAAGTGTCGTCGAAACCAGGGGAATCGACCAGAACGACGGTTCGCCCGCTTTCTTGGTCCCAGAATTTAACCGCGCTGACTTGGTCGGTAGTCGACTGGGGCCCATGGCCCACTGCCTGGACGTGATGTCCACTCGCGGCATTGATTAGCTGGAAGGGATATGGACAAATAAACAAACGCGTATTGGCCATCTTACCGTGCTCTTCCCGGTGCCCGTCGGGCCCATCACACTTTGGAATGTCGAGTCAGTCATTTCGGTGGCAAAACATTTATCACTTACGCTATCACGATATCATCGGCCTCAGGATCATCTGTCACAAGCTCTTCAACACCCAGAAGGGACCTCCACCTAACCATCCGGGATTGTTGACCATTTACATGGAATTGTTTTACCACGTCCGGTAGATGCTCAGAGGATCCTGTCGCAGCGAATTTCTGGGGATCCAACGCTGCCCGCCTTACCGTTCTATTTCTTGAGCCTATCAGCTAATTTCACAATCAAAATTTTTTCACGTACGCTGCTCCGGTGTCGTCTACTTCCGAGTCGCTCGTGGGTCTTTGGGCTGTCTGAGCGTGTTCTTCGCTCTGACGTCGCGTAAATGTGCTCGCCAAAATCGCGGAGCGGGACGTTTTAGAGGAAATCTGCTCCAACGAGTTAGATCAGCATTCGTTGACGAATAAGACAAAAAGTATGACTATTTTCTGAATAAGCGTTCTCGAAGAGTCAGTATCACATCTACAGCAGGACATTTGGGCTCCTTGATCGATCATTGGCTTCCAATGTTCCATCCGGAGCACGTTCAGCCTCCTCTCGCCAACGCTCGGCTCGATTTCATCCCACATTGTCGTCGTTAGATACACCGTATCCAAAGCATGGCTTCCACATAGCTTTTGGAATGCCTGGAGACATTTCAAAGATGTACCCGCCACACGATTGTCTGTAATCCGATGGAGATACAAAACCCCGGAGAGAAGAACCTTCTTTTTGTCACTAAAACGATAGGGAGTGTATCTCAGGAGAAAGCCGTCACGGAAGCTACCACGATTGCGCGTTACCTGGAGACTAGCCGATCACAAGTCATGCTCGAAATGTCGAGGCCGAGC
This sequence comes from Tubosaeta aff. heterosetosa, assembly GCA_038094375.1. Lineage (NCBI taxonomy): Eukaryota > Fungi > Basidiomycota > Agaricomycetes > Boletales > Boletaceae > Tubosaeta > Tubosaeta aff. heterosetosa. Next base: position 32,750 of record JBBPUC010000197.1, on the reverse strand, counting down.
TTGAATGTGTCATCGAAGCTCGGGGTATCCACCAAGACTACATGCCGCGCGCTTGCATGGTCCCAGAACCTCAACGCAGTGGCTTGACTAGAGGGTGATTCCAACAGGTGGTCATCTTCACCAACGTCAAGTCCGCCTGCAGAGCGTATAAACTAGAGGAAATGGATGAGTAAATACTACTCCTCATCGTTAGCATTTGTCTTGCCGTGCTCTTCCCGGAGCCGGGTGGCCCCATGAGACTGAGAATACCAAGTTACACGAGCGCTGCGCTGTCAGGATTTTCATCACGTACACTATCACGATATCGTCGTCTTTCAGGTCACCCACATCCGCCACTTGAGGTTTTAAGGAGATTTCTGTCTCTACACAAGCCATGTCACCCTTCTTCGGCTGCAGGTAGGAGAGTCTGGCTAGAAAGCATACTTTTAGTATGCTAACAACAAGAATGAGGCAACACAACTTTGGACTCGAGCTGTAGCTCCGTTTATTTTCAACACTGATTATACGTCCCAGTTGTGGTCACTTGACTCTACCTTCTACCTATTCTCCAGCACCCCTCTGCAGGGAGGGGATAAATGGCGTAGTTCCAAGGATGAGAGGCAACTTCAATTGATCTCGATCAGCGGCGCAGACATGCGGCAACTTGCGTGTCAAAGCGCAGTTACTATGAATAATTTATGATTACTGATGCACGATTGAAAAAGGCAAGCTCTGAAGGAAAGCAAGACGTCTTGGCAGTTCAGTAAAATGGTTTGACAACGGGTTGGAAGACTCGGCGACTTTGAGTGTTGCTAAACAGTACCACGCTTTGACGCACGGCTTACAGGCGTATTCCGGCCATGCCTGCAATGCCACGAGCTCACCGAGCGCCAAGGTCCCTCCGACCCACCACCAACCTCATTACACAAGAACTCACAAGCTAAACCGGTTTTCCGCCAATGGAATCTTTAAAGAATCAGGTAAACATGTTCTGCGTCATGGAGAGACTAGCTCATGCTGGGAAACACTAGCAACCAATATCTGGTTCAAGGTTCAAGTATGTATCCTCCAGGCTAGCCTAGTTGTACGGCGATTCAAATTTTTCTCGGTTCGAAGTGACTTTGTTGATGCTGATCCTCCACCGGATCTCACACCACACATCACCAGGATTGATGATCAGTATTCGGATAGAGGCAGTTTCGGAGATGTCTATAGATGCTGGCACACAGATGGTTCCGAACGACGGAAGGTATGTGCTCGATTCAAATTTATGTTGTCCCCATGACCCGTTCCCACGTAGGTTGCTGTGAAAGCGCTGCGAGTCAAGTTTACACTAAACGATGATACGGAAGATAGATCCGTCAGAGTAATATCCTTTCCGCCGACAAATCTACTGATCTCAATTATCTTGTAGACGCTCCGCAGAGAGATTGGGGTTTGGAAGAGATTGAGTCATGACAATGTCGTCCCATTCCTGGGTATTGCGTATGGCTTTGGAATGAACGGTGCAACATCGTTGGTGTCCTTGTGGATGCCCAATGGAACTCTCCACAGCCTCATAGCGACCAATCACGAGAAGCTACATATGGTACACCGACTTCAGATTGTATGTCCGCACTATGTCAGCTTCCCTCTTATTTTCTGACCTTGTGTCACATGGAAGTTATCCGACGTTTCCAAAGGGCTACAATACTGTGGGTTTTCCCTAATCATTCATACCGAACCACGTAGAGAAACACCATGTTATAGTACATTCTTTTCCAATCGTCCATGGTGACTTGAACCCCGTGCGTAGGAGTCTTCTCAGTGGCTTCCGTGTCTAACCATGAGATGTTTAGAGCAACGTGCTCTTTGACGCAGACTATAATGCGCGTATAGTTGACTTCGGATTTGCATCCTTGGCGGGTGACATTCCAGAAGCGATAGCATATCTAGAGGGATCCACTGTGCGACCAGGAGCCTTGCGTTGGACTGCGCCAGAGCAAATTGATCCTGAAGAGGCGTCCAAATGGTCCATCAAGAGTGACGTGTACTCTTTTGGATGTATCGCTCTCCAGGTGCGCTTACTCGATACAGACATTGCGTTTATTTTGACTTTTATCCAGGTATTATCTGGGAAAGTACCATGGTCGGAAGTTCGTAAGGATCTGGCTATTATCCACCTCTTGCACAAGGGTCGCAATCCCGCTCGACCGAAATCCCGAAATGTGCTTGACCTCTACTGGAACTTTATTCAACGCTGCTGGTTACCATTACGAGAGAGACCCACAGCAGAATCAATACTCTTATCCATACAGCAATTCTTGAACGATTATACAACATACGGGTCTCTGCGTGACTTGTATACTTCATCCAATCACTTTGACAAGGGTGGTCACAGAAAGTACACAAGATGGTTGTAGTTCCGCACAGTAGTACTGAATATTTTTAGGTCTTTGCAATTATCAGCAGATTTGTGGATTAAACTCGAGCGAGAGTCATCTAGGCAAACAACGTCTATATCTACAGATGTTGTGGTATTGTATGTTAATAACCACTATAGTCCACACCCTCTCTGACGATGAGCCATTGCGTAGTGTACTGGGACCAACGGGCTCCGGCAAGAGTTGGGTGCGTAAGGACACCTCTTCGCACATATAGTTTGTTTCAGCTCTTTTTCAGTTCACCAAGGCAGCAACCAAAAGCAGCTTGATTAAAGTCGGAGGAGAACTGGATCTAAAGCCTTTCACCAATAACATTCAAGCCATGCGCTGCGAACTTGTCGACGAAACAAAGAGGGATCCAGAGTGGGTGAAAAATATCGTATTCATTGACTCCCCCTCTTTCCTCACTGGATATGACTGTCCTGATGCACGAAACGAGCTTCGAGGGTGGCTCGACCAGATCATGTGAGACTTTTTTCTGCTCCTCTGGATGTGCGGCCGATACCCCATTAGATATGAGCCCCGATGTGTCGGCATGATTTATATGCATCGGATCGAAACCGACCCTGCCCTTGAACCTATCGAAGCCCACCTCCAAGAATTTTCCAGAATCCTTCAGATTGAGGATAGTCCTGTCCCGCAGAAGCTATGCCTCGTCGTGAGCCACGACAAGGCTTCGGGTATTATTTCCAATTCCAAGGTTGCGAAGCGCAGAGCCAAGCTCTATGCGCAGCTAGCCACACTAGATCAATCCAGATGGAAGGCTTCGATGCACGACGATAATTTTCACGGAGAAACTGAAGTGGCCTGGAAAGCCGTAGAGGAACTCTTCCGAAACCATGACACATAAATGGCTGCCCACAATATTTGTTACCTTAGAAATCATGGTCTTGTTCTTACTGTTGCTCACAATATTTTAAATATGAGTGATTGAGCTTTGCGTGGACGGAAGGTGGGCAAGATACTATGTGTGTACTCGTTGTGCCAAAAGCATCTGAGCAGATCATCTGGGTACAATTCACTGACTAAAAATGGTACATATGTTCAAACCAAATACCACTTGCTGTGCTGAGTGTTGAGACGGAACATAGTAAAATACCAATTATAACACTTTGCGCTAGATACACAAGTTATGTAGTATGCGATACCATTTAACTCCAAGTTGGTGGCCAGCACCCCTAGCTTGACCTACAGACAGCATGCCGATTTACCCATTGAGAACAGTGGATCAATCGACCAATAGTGATCACGAAGATTGGCTTGTAGAAGGACTACATTCCTGTGATTCTTCCCGAATGACCAATCTCCCACATTCGCATTGCTGCTAATGTAAATATCAGAAACGCCCCGTTGATTTCAGTAAGTGTGCATACCAAGGCTGCTTGACTGTCACGAAGTCTCGTCAATTGGTCTCCGAGGCGTGTGATAGCTTCAAGATTGTCCAGGGCCATCTCAGCCTACCCCGGACCGTGAGCAGGAATAAAGTGTGGGGTTAAGGATAGTCATACCCCGAGTTTGCCGTAGGTTGCTCCTATTGCAGTGACACACGCAGAGATCACCTGAATATCTGCATTGTGTAGTAAAAAGCGAGAAAAGACGTCTCTTGTTGAAACCATCTTCACCGCTCTGCGGAGATTCTCGAGTTCCCTGGACGGCCGTGAGCAAGCGTCTCCCTTAGGAGGACAACAATTCGAAACGACATACTTTCGAAACAAGTTCAGCACTTTCGTCATGTCCTCAGATATCCTGCATCCTGTAGTATGAGCAATATCCTTGATAAGACGTCCGGAATGTTCCACTATGTCACCAATCGCATGATGGACGCCACCCATTCCCTTGAAAATGTTTGAAATTTAGGTTAATTTTTATGAGATGCTCATGAACTGACCTCGATAATTTGGGCTATCTCCAAGACTATTCCTATTGACTCTTGAAGTGCAGGGACATATTCTATGTCTCCTACCTTGAGACCTTGGATCGTTGTCACGAGCATATCTCGACACCTGCAAGCACTGCAGCCCGAAAAAGTGCTCTCAGCAGAACTAAATGGACCAGAGGCCAGCGAGAGGATAGACCGCCCCGTCCTGGAAATGCCTGATCCAAGTGTGGGAGCACTGATGGTGTGAAGCTGATAGACTCTCGAGGGAACTCGTCTCCCACGAACTCCTCGACGTATCCTTGTCCAGACCTTTCTGCACTCGTGTGCGAGAAAACGAATTATGACCTCCGCTGCGAATGTTTCCCGGGGTTGCGTACAGTTATTTTGAATTGATGGTGTTGCGCGACGAGATCCTTCGAAGATTAAGCGATCGATAATCTTCCAAGCTGACGCGTGCGTGCCAAGAAAACGACAAGTGCTCGAACCAAGATAGACCATATCCTTCCAGTATTTCGAGAGAAGTTCTTTTTCCCTTTCTGAGCCAACTAATGGGTCCTCCGAATCCCACATTGTAGTGACGAGGACAATATTTTTCGTGCTTCTGTCACCACACAAGTCCCTGAATGCGGTCATATTCCTCCTAGGAACTCCCGCCACCCTGACATCCGAGATGCGATGGAGGTAGAGAATGCCAGTAAGCTTGACGTTTTCCTGGTAGCTGTGATCCAAATCAGGGGGATTTTCTGCGCTCTCAAAGCCACTCACGTCTCATTCAACCAATCGGCCGTCACCTTCAGAATGTGAGCATCCGGAAGGTACGTGTCGTCGAATCCGGGGGTATCCACCAAGACGATATTCCTACGACCATCATCTAAAACCACTATCATAAAGTTAGTCGAGACTGACGGACATGGGGCACGAACTGAAAGGATTGTTAGGACACCCATTTATAGGCTGGGGCAGGACATGTGTCGGGCCATGCAGGGGCACTGGTTGTGTAGTGAATAGTGTTATCGCGGCGGATCTGTTTATCCCTATCCTCGGGTTAATCGGAGAACTGTATCAGTGCGGCTTGCGGCTTAGGGAATAATGCGGACGGTCAAGCCCACAACCCGATGGAGCAAACCAGGTTCGCATTTGAGCGATTGATGCTCATTGTGATCTTGTGGATTCGCCGCGTTGAGGGACCTTGAAGCGCTCACCGACCCGATTGTGAGGTCAACGTCGATTATGGAATTCTTGGTTACACTTACCTCAGATTCTTGCGAAGACGTTCTCCAATCCCAGCAGGCCTTATTGTATGAAACACTGTCAACATGACCTGTCCCTGTAGTCAGTCGCCAAAAGACTGGACACTTCATCGAGTACTAATAAGATCAGGCCGGCTGTCCACACAGGCTGGACGTGAAACGCATGCGTTGGCACGAACAAATCCACTACAGATGAAACGCGCGGGTACTAGCGCGGCACCGGTGCGCTCAACGTTGCACCCGTACTGCCACAAGGGAGAGGAACTACCATACAAGCAGAAAGTCGAACTCAGGGGATTCAACTTTCCCACCGTGAATCACAACAACAACAACTCGACATCTTTCATGAACCGTTCATAACGCCGAACCTGCAGCATGCCTCAAAGTGATTAAATAGAGGAAGAAACGTGTCAAGAATTACCCTAGCAGAACTCTTCTCCACCTAGCCTCGTGTTCTGTTGACAGCTCTGCCAAAGGTATCATGAACAAATTCAAGGCTCATCCAGACGACATTATCATCGCGTGGGTACATTCACCAAAACCAGTGTTATGTACTAAGGCAATTCTGCATAACAGCGTCATGGGACCAACAGGTTCCGGGAAGACCAATGTGAGTGGAACACATTAACATTGAATATTCGTACTAAGAACTTTTCAGTTCATTAACGCCCTCACCGGGAGTCCTGAAAAACCAAAAGCAGCTCTCCTGGGCTCTGCAACCCAGAACGTCACCCCACATCCAATCCCGCACCGTGACCCTCGAGTTGTGTTGGTCGACACACCCGGATTTGATGATACCCTTCGACCAGACACGGAAATCTTGAGGATGATTGCAGACTGGCTCATAAAAAAGTGTGTAATATTTCGAACGAAATATCCGACATGGACTGATGGTATAAAAGGTATCCGAGTGGCAATACCCTCCAACTCACAGGGATAATCTACCTCCATCGAATCACCGACAACCGCGTGTCCGGTGCTATTTACAGGAATCTCCAGATTTTTGGTCGGCTTTGTGGCAATATACCTCTCCATCGAGCGCGTCTCGTGACGACGATGTGGGACGTAGGGCATGTCCGCCTACAGACATTAGAGGACAGGGAGAAGGAACTGAGAGGCGAATTTTGGAAGCCACTCATAAGCGAAGGCGCACGTGCTCAACGATTCGAAAATACGCGCGAGTCTGCACTCAAGATTGTAGACGAGCTTATAGATGCCAAAGACACTAAAGATGATCTTCTCCTGCAGGAAGAGCTTGTCAAAGACCAAAAGCGCCTAAACGAGACGGAGGCAGGCAAGGTTCTATATTCTCGGCTGCAGAAACTTCTTGTGGAACACAAGAATACGCTTACGGGGCTTGCGGACGAAGCACGACTGCAGAATGATCCGGCTCTCGCTAAGAGTCTACAGGAGGAACGCGATCAAATAAACGCACTGTTACAGAAGACGTTTAATGAAATGAAAGAAATGAAGATACCGTTTTCCAGGCGTTTAATCCTTTGGCTGTTTGGACGAAAATCACGTGGAGTAAGTCTCTCAAATTTCTTGCTGAATCCCAGATTAAATTATGTGTACGTTTTACAGAAGGCTGTGATGCTCGATGATGATGACGGGGAACCCTTGAGTCCGCTCTAGCTCCTTGAAGGATGATCCAATATGAACGTAGGAGTGAGATAGTAGAGCTGCATAAGGGAGTCCCTGTTTGGTTTCTACCCGCTCTGTGGCTTTGGGTTCATGGACGCTCACGGACCTAAGGTATTTTCTTCGTGGACGTACCCTTTGGTATGTCTTTGTCTCCGACCCATTGCGACGGAACGAGATAAAACCTGAACCCAGGATATATGCTAAGCCGGCGTTCCATACGTAGGTAGGATACTGGCTTGTATGCTGAAACGAAATCAAGAGATCAAATCCAGACAGTACTCTCAATTATCATCTGATCGAAATCTACAAACTTTGCAACTGGTCGTCATTTCTCATACAAGTGATTTAATACATGTGTCGCCGATTTGAACGAGCTCGATGGTAAATCGCCAATGAAGGACGTGCATGGTCTAATATTTAACTGACGAAAGGCAGCTAGTCAACCCTTCAGGCTGGTTCAGGACGTCGAAATTCAATATTAACAATTTCATGGCGTGAACTGACAAGTGGTGTCCGTCAGATAACCGGCCGGTACGTGGCTCCGACTTACCTTCAATCTCATCTCCGGGTGAAGAAGCGCCTCAACCACGGCAACTTCAACTGCTGCATCTGACGTAACCTCTCGTCTATCTGCGTGCGCAGTTCGTCGTACTCAGTCTGGAGCTCCTGCAGTATCTCTGGATCCAAGGCCCCCTTCCTTTCTTTGTCGATCCTCCATAGAAGTTGTAATTGCTTCTCGACCAGCGTCTCTAGCTGAGAGTATAACTGCTGCCCAGCGGCGGTCTCCTTCAGCTCTTTCTTCAGCTCGGCCATTTCTTCCTGAATTAGTAACTTCGTCTCCTATGTAACGACATGTCGAATGAGATGAACCAAGAGTGCCGCCTGACATTTTGCTCACCGGACCTCTCGAACTCGAGCTACTTGGATATCGGGTTAGAGACGTCGTCAATGAGAATTGTATCACCTACACCACAAAGGCATCGACTATTTCCTGGCCATTTGTATCCACTATCTCAGGTTCTTCGGGAACCTGAATGGCCCCTCGTTGGGCTGTCTGAGCAGGCTCTCGTCCCATATGAATTTGCTTCTCCGCGTCTTGTGGCTGTGGGGAAGCTCCTTGTTCGTTTTCGGCGAGAGGCTGCATGACATCGTATTCTTGTGATCTTTGTTGTGAAGGTCCTTGTGTATTCCGGGCGGCGGGTGATGGTTGAGGTGTCGTTATTCCTTTACGTGGAACGTCATATCTCTGCCTTCCTTCCGGGTGCAAAGAACTTTCTTGTCCGTCTCTGGTGGGTGGAAGCTGATGCACCGGTGGTCCGGGATGGGCGGCGTCGTTTTTCCCCGGCCCCTCTGGTACAGATGGGGAGGTATCTTTGTTTTCTGCGGTGGGCTGGGATACCGGTGTTCCTCCACGGGCGTCGTCATATCTTTGCGACTTATCCTGCGAATGCGAAGCTGGCCCTTGTCTATTTTCAGCGTGTGGCTGATCTATCAGTGTCCCTTTCCGGGATCCACGCGGCTTCCCTTGCGAAGACGAAGAAGAAGTTTGTCTGTAGTCGACATGGGGAGGCTGAGCTGGTGGTCCTCCGTAGGGCACATCAATCCCTGGATATTCGGAGCGAATCTGTTTAGCGATGTTAGATTGGTATTTGATGAGTGTTGAGTGATGAGAAACTTCACTATATCTCGAATGAGTTTCTTTGAAGAGTCATCGTCACTTCTACAGCGAGCTACCTGCGCCCCCTGGGCGATCATTGTCTTCCAGTACTCCGTCTTAAGCTCGTCCAACCTCCTTTTGCCGACGCTCTCTTCGACTTCGTCCCACATTGTCGTAGTGAGGTACACCTTGTCCAGAGCATCCCTCCCACACAGCTTTCGGAATACTTGGAGGTTCTTAAGCGATGAGCCAGCCACACGGTTATCCGTTATCCGATGAAGGTACAGAATCCCAGAGAGCAGCTTCTTCTTGTTGTAACTACGAAGACAAAACCAAAAGTGAGAAAAAAGACGAAGTAAAAAATGAGCGTTACCTTGAGACGAGCCACTCAGAGATCAGATTTAAGATATCAAAATCAGACTTGTACGTGTCATCGAAGCCCGGGGTATCCACTAGCACGATGTGTTGCCTACTCTCTTGGTCCCAGAATTTGACCGCACTGACATCACTGGTGAAAGACCTCAAATTATGGCCAACCGCCTTGATGTCACGTCCACTGGCAGCGCATACAAACTAAAACGAAAATGAGTGAACGAACTAAGCTGCTGTTGTTCATCTCACTGTACTCTTTCCGGAGCCTGTCGGACCCATGACACTTTGGAACTGGAGTCAGGCATACATTCACTAGCAAAACATTCATCACTTACGCTATCACAATGTCATCGGCCTCCAGGTCCTTTGTATCCACTATCTCAGGCTCTTCTGTACCCCGAAGGGACCCTCGCCTAATTTGCTGGGGAAGTTGATCGTTCGCATAGGATTGTTTAACTGCGTCCGGTAGATGTACAGAGGATCCAGCTGGGGTAGAGTAGTAGGGAGCCGACACCCCTCCATCCCGTCTTGGTCGAAAGCTTGAGAGAATCTGGTGTGACTTGAGTGAACTTGCACTTGCAAACGAGAGCGATGATACGAGATGTTACTAACTTTCCGCATTATCTGTGTTGAGGATTCACCTATTCTTGGTGCTGATGCGAGTGTTGATAAGGAGATGAACCAACCTATTTGCCTTGAAGGACGACTCGTAACAAGCCCCTGCAAGTGTGAGCTAGCGAAGTTCAGCACAGCGGTCCCGAAAAAAAGGTAAGATGGCAGGTGGGCGTGATGTGGGATACTGCAGTCGCCACGTCCCCTGCCTGCATACCTTGTGCTGACGACATGGCGTCACGAATCTAGTGGCCTTCGGAGATTTGGGAACAGGAGTGGACGAAGCGTGAAGGATTTCGACGACGTCCAATCGAGATAGTAATAGCGCCGAAAAGCGGACATGAGGCTGCCTCGAGGTGCAACCATCAGGTATCATGGATGCTGTCCCCGGGCGAAATGTTCACACTGAGAACACGACTGATGGATCGCTTGCACACTTCAACAAGCGTGTTCCCCCGCTTTCTAATATACAGCTCGGGGGAACGGTTCGGTCATCTTTGCGGGAAAAGATAATCAGGATTCTTGCCAAAAAAGTAAGATAAGGTTGGCGGAACAGCTGACCGTGTGCAGTGCTAATTGGTAGAATCTACCCCTTCCCATCCTTCCCTCATCCCTCAGATTCTCGGAAAGCAGACACAAATTCCTGACGGTTATCGTTGAGCTTATGAGTATGGGCGCTTGGAAACGGTTTAAGAGCATAATTGGATCAACATTCCAATTGAGTGACGATGACATTGTAGTATTGTACGTATTCTTGAAACGATCAAGTAGACTGAATTCCATCCTGACTTGCGATCTGTCATCTAGTGTGGTCGGCCCTACTGGAAGTGGAAAGACGACTGTGCGAGCCTTTCCTTCACTCTGTGGCTTAACTTCAATGTGTTCGCAGTTCGTACAGGCGGTCACACAGGCCCATGGTCTCGTCGAGGTTGGACAGAGCCTTCGACCTTCAGCGGGGAAGGTACAGGCAATCAGATGCGAGCTTAGCGATGAAGCGCGGGAGACTTTGGGGGCCGAAAAACGAAAGAACATTGTGTTCGTAGACACGCCTTCCTTCCACATCGGTCCAAAGGAAAACGCGAAGGCAGAGGAAGAAACAAGTTCTTGGTTGAAGAAGTCAAAGTGACCTTTTCTTCGCCTTGTAGATTTGACAATCTCCAATGTTCGTTTATTCAGATGCAAGTCTACCCGTTCCGGGACAATTTACATGCACAGAATTGAAACAGACCCCACTGCGGAAAAAGAACATCCTATGCAGGATCACCTGGATACGTTTGCCCGTACTTTTCCGGCGGACTTTATTACTCGGGCTCCCTCAAAACGGCTGCATTGCGTCTTCAGCCTCGTAGACGAAACTAAGGAAGAAACAAACGCTGATCACCGGGAAAAGTTCCAAAACCAGCTCGGCGAACTGAAACCGAAGATCGTTCATGGCTCGAGGCTGACGTGGAGTGCTTCTACCCACCCCGACCTTTTTGTCAGGGGCGATCCCGATACGGCTTGGAACGCTGTAGAGAAGCTTTTTTCTCTACCCTCGTCTCAATAAGGCCATCGGTAGCATCATCGCAGCCAACGTATCATCTGTGGTATGTGCAGTCACCCTCAGGAGTGGCACTCTGGGATCACGGAATAGCAGTCATAGGTGCTTCTACCGCAATGATTATTGACATTACTAGTACCAGTTTGAACCTGCGACGTATACTAGGTGACTGGGAAGACGAATACACTACATCCACGTTCATGGCGTGAATCTATCGGGAAACGAAGTACGAGGGTCTGCACGGTCTTGCAGGGTCTACGGGTTCATGCGGCATGGTTATCGTGAGGCAAGAGGAATCAAGATAACAGGTCTCCGGATGATTAGTATGGGCTATACCGAGCTAGATTAGTAGAACCTGGAATAGTAACGTGTGCTCATGGTGTATGCTAGTATTTGATGCCTATATCACATAGATCACAGCACAGCCCGGCTTCAAGTGACTGGGCCACCAGGCTAGCACATGTCGTGCAGCATGTCCTCGAGTCTGGGCTTGTTATTGTCGGACCCTTTCTTCTGAATTCGCCACAGCAGTCCGTGGACAGGTAACCAGTACTTACGACCGCTCGACAGTGTGCACCACGCACGTACAACTCAAGATCACATAGCCTGCCGCACTGTATCATCAACCAAGTTCATTTTCACTGATCCTCCTTGAACTACATATTCCCCTTCAGCCCAACATGCCGATAGTATTCAAGTTTCTCACTGGTTTGTGGAACAAAATTAAACGGGATTTTTCCGCCCCCACTGTGGACATATCCGAGGACGATATCGTGATATTGTGTGTGGAAGAGTCGTCGTCATCCTCGTTCGCCCTTGATGATGAATTTCAACAGCGTCGTGGGCCCTACGGGATCGGGAAAAAGCTGGGTACGTGCACACGACGCCCCGTCAGCACACGCATGTTCATCACAGCTCTGTCTCAGTTCACAAGGGAGGCGACAAAAAGTGACTTGGTCAGAGTCAGCAAAGACCAGCATCCCTTCACTGGAAGAGTGCAGGCGATTCGATGCGAACTCACTGACGAAGCTATGGGCGACCCAGCATTGCTAGGGGTGAAGAATATCGTATTCGTCGACACCCCTTCTTTTCTTACCGGATACGACCTCCCCGATGCACAAAAAGAGTTCTCTTCGTGGTTTCGTAAGATAGAGTACGACTCGTCCCATTCTCAGTATTTGAGCTGATACATGTTCAGGTATAAACCTCAGCATGTCGGCGTGATTTACATGCATAGAATCGAAACAGACCCTGCACTCGAGCCTATCGCGGAGCACCTCCAGGAACTCTATACGGTACTCCCAAAAACACTTCCCCAGGGTCTACATGTCGTCATAAGCTACGACAGCGAGTCTGGTATCATTTCTGAACCCAAGATCGCACAGCACACCGCCGATCTTCACAAGCAAGTGGATTTACTGCGTGAATCCACGAGCAAATGGCGACCTTCGATACATCAGACGCGTTTCCAGGGAGAACCCGAAGTAGCCTGGCAGGCTGTAGAGGAACTCCTCAAGAGTTAGGGATGGTCACTATGAAATTTCATCATTAATTTTAGTTTCGTTCGTGCTCGTACTAGCTGTGATTGTTATAAGTGATTAATTAGTATCGTGGAGACGGAACGTATGTAGCAAAGCACAAAATGTGAGAACATCAAGAACGGCTCAGGTCTGGTGACCAGCACCTCCAGGCATTGCGACAGCGTTCGCACGATTTACAGTCGAGGTTGATGATTAGGATTGGCTCGTGGAAGGCTGTCCGCATGCGCGTGATTCTTCCTGAATGACAAACCTCCCACATTCACATTCCCGCTGAGGTAAGTTTTCAGAAAATATTCCATCGATTCCAGTAATTGGGCATACCAACGCTTCTTGAGTGTCGCGTAGCTTCGTCAGTTGATCTTCGAGGCGCGCGATAGAGTCAAGGTTGTCCATAGCGATCCTGACCTATCCTATGCCGTCTGCAAGAATCAACCACGTTATTCAGGATAGCCATACCTCAAGTTTATCATAGATCGCCCTGATTGCGGTGGTACATGCCGATATTACCTGGATATCCGCGTCGTGCAATAAAAAGCGGGTGACAGTGCCCCTGGCCGAAATTTTCTTCACGACGCTCTGAAGATTCCTGAGTTCCCTAAACGATCATGAATATACGTCTCCTCGAGAAGAACGAAACAAGAATACCAACTTTTTGAAGGAGCTCAAAGTTTTCTTCATGTCCTTGGACATACCAGGACCCGTGGATTGAGCGATCTCCTCGAGAAGGTATCCAGAGTATTCCACCACTTCACCGATCGCGTGGTGGGCGCCTCCCATCCCCTTGACAATACATTAGATTGTTGTTAAATGCGATTAGGAGAGGATTGACCTCAATCATTTGGGCTGTCTGCAAGACTGTTCCGATTGCCCCTTTGAGCGTAGGAACGGATGCTAGGTCCGCCATCTGGTGAGCGAGCATGAGACCTTGGATCATCGCCAAGAGCGTTTCTCGACGGCCATGAGCACTACAAGTCGAAGAAGTGCTTTCAGTAGGACTGAGTGGACTGGGAGTGTGATAGGAGGAACTACTCGATGAGCTCGTCGAGAGCAAGGACCAGCCGGACCATGATCCGAGTGAGGAGGTGCTACCAGCATGGCGGCGATAGCCTCCAGAGGCAATCCCTGGACCGGTTCGCGCTTTGCGGGTCCTGCCACGTATTCTCGCCCAAGCACTTTTAAATTCGTCTGCAAGGAAGCGAAACAAGGTTTTTGCGGCAGCAGTTTCCTGAAAATGCTTTTGGTGATCTACCATTTCCCGCTGGATCTGCAAAGGTTCGCGCGTTTGGCGAGGGACGTCCAGGTTTAAGTGATTAAGGATGTCCCAAGCCGACTCGTGCGTGAACCGAAAACGACAAGTGCGCGAACCGAGATATACCATATGCTTCCAATATTTCGAGAGAAGCTCCTCTTCCCTCTTCGAGCCAACCGATTTGTCCTCCAAGTCCCACATCGTAGTGACGAGGATAATATTCTTCATGTGGTCGTCACCACACAAATCCCTGAAAACGGCCAAATTTTTGAGAGAGGTCCCTGTTATTCTGTCATCTGAAATGCGATGGAGGTAAAGGATGCCAGCGAGCTTCGTATTCTTCCGGTACCTATGAGCCAAGTTAGAGAGCGAACAAAAGGTGCACTCATTTAAGACCTCACGTTTCTTTCAGCCAATTGGCTATCATCTTCAGAATCTGAGTATCTGAGAGGTACGTATCGTCGAACCCGGGAGTGTCTACTAAGACGATGTTCCGACGACCCTCGGGATGGGGACAACAAACGGGCTTTATCGCTCGTGTCTTGGACTTCAAGCTATGACCGACCACCGCCTCGGACCTGCCCGGACCAGCCGCATGGTTCACAAACTGTGAATAGCTCGGTCTCACCGGATTATGCGTTGTAGCGAATAACTCACTGAACTCTTTCCTGCCCCGGTGGGCCCCATTACCCTAAGAAAGCAACATCAAGCGACAGTGAGTGCAACTTGAGGAAAACATACGCAATTATTATGTCATCTTCGTTGAACGTGATACCATGGCCAACAGACGGGTCTACAGTACTAGATCCCGGGAGGTTCATAGAGTGCAGGCGATTCGAGTATGCAACGTCAGATGCTGAAAGTGGGAGAGGAGGGATGTCCAGACTAAGAGCGAGGTTGTCCCTGTATCTAGCAGATGGGGTCGTCGCAGTTGTGGGGGCGATTTTGTCCTTCAGTTTAGGGTTCGAACGCCGAGCAGAAACCATCTTATTTGAAGTCTTGGATAGAATGAAAGAACGAAATGACGTTGAGAGTGGGATATGGGGTGACGATGGTTTCGCTACGGAGAGAGAATCGCTGAAGAATATGAAGTGAAGGGTAGACACTCCACCTCAAGCGCTGAGGCACTATCTTGGAATTTCAGACTTCCAGCGCTTCAAGTTTCCGATGTTCCTCGCTCATGAAGAACGTACGCCCCACGTCTGACATTTTGATATGGCCCGATCAACAAGGCTCATTGATGCCCACCAGGGATCGCTGCGCCGAATAACTTCTCGTGTTGAGTCCTTGATTTCGAATCCAAGACGATGACGCCTGGCGTCACCAACCAGCCACTTTGGGAGCGACATGATGCAGAAACGCGGCACGCAGAACAGATCTATGCCGACTTCATCGCTCCGGCATCAACTACCTGGTCCGGGACCAACATAAATTTCGGGTACAGTCGTGAACTTGGGCCAGGATGACGTGCACATCACCTTGAGGTCTACTCATGTTTGCGTCTTGGCTGAACTCTATCAAGAGTCCTGCCACATGACTAGGCTGGCATGATCCTCATGTATCCCACGCACTCACGCTCGTTGTACGTCTTCATTTGATGATACTGCTCCAAAGTACGATTTTTGACGGACTGCGTTATTGCGAGACCTTTTAGATTGTCACATCAGGCAGCTCCTTTGGGGCTACGGACATTACTACCTCGTGTATGTTCTATAGGCTGTACACATCACGATTGGTAAGTTGGGCGCCTGATAGCTGTACGTGTGTAATCGATTTCTCCTAGATCGTTATCGCGGACAATGTTCCTCTCATATGACATGCACACATTTGAGTTCAAACCGGGGCTGCAGTAGCACCACACAGCCCAATTGATTGTGTGCTGCCGCATGCCGAATGAGATGAGAGGGACTCTGTGAAATCAGATTGACACACACAAACATGGCCGCTCTCCATAGCTCACGAAAACGTGTAGGTCTGGAGCGTCCGAGTGTTGCAAAAAGAGCCTGTGGAAGGCGGACGAAACGTGTGAAGATACCTAAATTATGAAGGTTTGAGAGACGACACCATCCCTACTCATCAACAAGCAACATCCACTGCTCGATATCTCCGCCAAAACAGTTATGAATAGGTTCAAGGACTTCAAACCAGACACAAAGGACTTCATTATTGTGTAAGTAGTCTCGCCGAGTCTATCGTCAACTCACTAGGAAACTTTTGTTGTACAGTATCATGGGTCCAACCGGATCTGGGAAGACCAACGTGAGTGAATCGTACAGTGCCAGGGATGAATTGTAGTGTTAAGAATGTTCAAGTTTATCAATGTACTCACGGGGAATGCTGCGAAGGCCAAAGCAGCTAACCTCGGGTCTGCGACCCAGAATGTCACCCCACACCCTATGTCTTACCATGGTGTCCGCCTTGTGCTAGTCGACACGCCCGGATTCGACGATACGTACCGATCAGATATGGAGATTTTACGCCTGATTTCCGACTGGCTCACAAAGAAGTACGTGATGTCACAAACAGTACCGGCTGTTCCTCATGCCAGTAGGTATCCGGACGGCGACACGCTCAGACTCGCTGGCGTGATTTACCTCCATCGGATTACCGACAATCGTATGTCC
Organism: Tubosaeta aff. heterosetosa; assembly: GCA_038094375.1. NCBI lineage: Eukaryota > Fungi > Basidiomycota > Agaricomycetes > Boletales > Boletaceae > Tubosaeta > Tubosaeta aff. heterosetosa. The sequence goes on along the minus strand of JBBPUC010000197.1, from coordinate 15,980 downwards.
GGTTCTGCTTACAAGAATCTCCACATGTTCGGCAACCTTTGTGGAAATCTACCTCTGCCTCGAGTGCGACTAGTGACGACTATGTGGGACATGGCCAAAGAACAAGCTGTGACACAGAGGAGAGAGAATGAGCTCGCGAATGATTTCTGGAGGGAGCTGATCAATGGAGGTGCCATCGTTAAACGGTTCGAAAACAACACTAGGTCTGCGTCGCGAATCGTGGATGATCTTATAGACAAGAATCTCGAACGAGACGAGCTTCTCCTCCAGGAAGAACTTGTCAAGCACCGGAAGCATCTAAATGAGACAGAGGCGGGCAAGGCTTTATGTTCTCGTCTCCAGAAGATTCTTACAGAGCAAACGAAAACGCTGAAGGAGCTTGCGGAAGAGGCAAGACTGCAGAATGATCCGACTCTCGCTAGGAGTTTGCAGGAGGAATACGACCAAGTAAACGCCCTTTTGCAGAAGACGTTTGATGAGATGAAGGCGATGAAGATCTCCCTTTCCAGGCGTTTTATTCTGTGGCTGTTTGCAGGGAAATCCCGTGGAGTATGCCTTTCATTTTCTTTCCGATACAACTTTCCGATTAAATGGCGCACATTACAGAGAGTTGTCAAGGTCGGCTTCGCGGACTAGCCGCCGTCCATCATCACATCGCATTGACGATTCCATGGCCGCGTGCGGGCTTTATTATCTCTGGATTCGACGTGATCTATCGAAGTGCGAGAGCGTTCGGTCCATGGTACATAGTATTTATCTGTTAGTTCACTGGTCTTGACCCAATGAGAGTTCCGCTAGCGATGCAAACGAATAGAATGTACTGGTGTAGGCATTCTAGGGTTATCACGGAATACATGAGCTGTAGGGTGTCAAAGGAAAGGTAAGACCACCATACATGCTTCTGATGCCAACTTGGTAAGGGGGCGTTTTACACACTTGTGCAAGATCAGGCTTGGGATATTCAGTACCATTTACTGTCTTTTTCGGCTAAGTTGGCCGCGTGAGAAATTACACATCATAACATGCTACAAACTTCTCTTGCTCATAGCACCTCAACGCTTCACCGGAATTCGAAAGGGAGGTGAGCATCATGCTCCGACGATCATGTAGAATACGTTCCGTACCATCCGTACACAAAATTTTGATATTTCAAAAATCTGATTTTTGAGGCCACCGGAACAAAGAATAACTCTCGTGTGGTATCATTTTGGACTAGTGGGGCATGAAGACAACATAGATTGGTGCGGAAAGGTATATGAAAACATCAGATGCTCTAATCATGTAGTAGAATGGTGCCTAAGTACTTCTAGCGCTATCTTTTTCAAATCTTGCTTTGCGTACTGCATGATGAGGAGTGTGATTCCACAGGGAACATTGAGCATCTTCTGAAGGTCTTCGCGTGTTATGAAGTCACCCGATAACTGAGAGAGGTGAAAAAAACCTTCGTTTCGAAAAATAGGAGCGAACTTTGCAAATCCGATCTCGTCCTTGCCTCGGTCTTCATGATTGTCAAGTGACATGAGCCATGTGGACATGTTAGGGATTTTTGACAACGGAATGTCGTCAATTGAGATAAGAGATGTTGTGTCAGTGTGAGTTGTCACATTAGAAAACGTGGGCGATGTAGATCGGCTGGGTCCAGATCTGTCGAGCAAACGGGCCACTTGTGTGTTCGTGGCATACTCGGTGTTGCCTTGAGGCTGATATCCTGGCCCTTGGAGGACAACGGTGACAGGGGGGGCTGGCAGATAGGGATACCCCCCGTTTGGATTGAACGTGCCAGGAATATCAGGTCGGACCGCTGGGGCTGGGACTGCCGAGTTGGGCTGGGCCCGTGTACGTGGCCTTGTTGCATGAAGATAAAGTGTAGGTGGTTTTGTGTCGACAGTAGCAATACCATTTACCTGAAATAGACACTCAGTAAACAGCCAATAGAAGCGATGCATTTCATACAATTTCATGAGACCAGAATGAGATCTGACTGTATGTCAAGATCAAACACGTGTCGTTTGGGCCGGGGTAGCAGAAAGTGGGCGAGTCGGGTGACTTTGTGTGCAACTTGCACGTATATTTTTCCTGGAGCAATCTGACGTTCTCCTGATGTGGCGTTGTACCTTCCTCTGCAGCCATGGGTCCTGATGATGAAGGCACTTGTCTGGATCCTGATGCCATCGGTTTCGTTGCCTGGAAATAACAGTTTTAGTGTACGCTGAGCAGAAATGAATTTTCTTACCGTTCGTTTAGTGCCTTTGCCTGACTTTGTACTGTGGGCATTGGTTTGGTCAACCAATTCATGGTCAGACCTGCCATCTTCAAAGTACACCAAGACACTCTTGAGTTGACGTGAGGATGGTTCGCCATTTGAACGACGAGCAGGTACATGCAACGAGCGCATTCTTGCCATGAACAGTGTGAATTCTTGCTCAGATTGGATAGACGTTGCTGCATCCCTTGCGCTGTCTGAACCCAGACGATATTGGAGCTTGAGCGATGGGGTGTAGACATTGAGCTTCTCAGCTATCGTCACACAGAGTCCGTTGTAGGTGGTCTCGCTTGATATCTCAAATGGCGAATTGGTGCCATTAGGTTTTCGAACACGGCATTGAACATCAAAGGCTAGTAATCATTAGCAAAGAATTGCGACAGTATGTCAAAAAACACGCACAACAAGTCTGAGGGTCATAAGTACTACGTACTGCCTTGGTATTTGTCGAAGCCTTTGCCTTTCCTTTTGATTTCACCAGCGGCGGCCGTGGTGGCGGCAGGCTGCTCAGAAGAAAAGCATCGTCCGTTCTGCTTGAATCATTGCTTGAGTCTACGTTTGTTGTGGATGAAACTGCATCCATCTCTCGTGTGAAGTCTTCGCTCTCGTGATCATCGTCGAAATCTGACATTATAACACCATCACCTAGCACCGCACTGAGGAACTCCTGGGCACCATTCTGCGAGTCCATGAATGCGTCAAGATCATCAGGATCGGCCATCTCGATACTGACATCATCGGCCTCGGGAATAGAAAATAGACTAGCACTAGCACCCAACTTGGCTATCTTGGTAACAGCTGTGGGTTCCTTAGAAGTCGAGCGATGTTGCTTGACATGAGACTGAGCTGCAGGCACGATCTCAGCATCTGATCTAGAACGTTTGCGCAATGAGAGTTGTCGGAGAGTGGGAGCCTCAGCAGAGCTTGCTCGCTTCCCTCGTGGGCCTGGAGGTGGGGGGGCAGACAGATTATTGGTTGTTGGATGGGCTACATCATGGCTAGCACACGGCGCAGCAGCAGCATGAGTTGAGCTTTCTTGACGTAGGCACTCATTAGGTAGGCCCATCTTGATGCATCTGGTGCAGGCACCAGCCCCATTGTCAAGCTCACAACAGGACTTTGCGACCTTGCACTTTGTGCACACTCCGAGTCGTTTTGTCCTCGTTCCTAGACAAATCCACAACATAAGTTTCTATACAGACAATGTATCAACCAATGTACCTTGTACTGTCTGAGCCACGACATCATTGAGGGGCTTTTTGTGCTTCTTGGAGCCTGCCATAGAGGTAAGAGTGGGTTTGAAAAAATGGTGCATGTTTGCTTCGGTTCTTATACTTACCTCTTCATGGCCGCTTTGCTGAATGGGGCTCGCATACCAGGACTTGGCTGTGCAAGCACACAATCAACATAAATTTCAAGGAATTGTGACATGCACGGTGTGATTCGTGATGCATCAGAGTCACCCTCAATAGTACTACAACAGAACAAGATATACTACCTGGCAGAGTATCTACACATAGCCACAATGTCTGAACCATCCAAATGAATCCTGCGGAGTGATGGTATACAATGCTCGAAGGAGTGTGGCATACAGCTCGTTGTCTGAGAGCTCTGTCATAGCCATGTGAGTATAAGCGCCATTGCGACACAGATGGTATTTCATTGCCGAAAATGCTAGTTCAATCGGATTGAAATCGGGTGAGTAAGGCGGTAGAAACTTGCATCGCATTCCTCTAGATACACAATTCATTTTGTGTGACAATGACAAATCAAATGAGAAACACACTTGGCTTCGATCATCTCTTGAATGTCAGGATGCTTGTGAATTCAACAATTGTCCATGACGATAACTGAATTCGGCGCAGGGTAAGGTTCCATTTCTTCGAGTAAACCTTGAATGAAGTGCGAGAAAGTACTCGTGCAAAAGGATCCCTCAACGATCTCACAATGAATGATGCCATTATTGAGCGAAAGGGCAGGCAGAACGGAGAAGCTGAGAATAGTCATCAATACACCAACAATAAGGGTGATCTAGAAAAACATACCGGCGACCACGTACAAAGAAAGCTTTTCATTGTGCTTTCGTCCCTCGAATAGACCAAGCACGACCACGGTATGTTGTGCAACGATCAACGGAGCTCTCATCTACGAAGACAAGTTGTTGCGGGCTGTAGTTGCCGATCCTTGCAACATATTCCAATCATTTCTGAACAGATCGTTCAGCAGCAACACGAGTAACCTGGGGCCAATAAGAGATCAAAATAGAAGGGAAATGGAATGGCTTACCTTCTTCATGGTAAAGCCAGCCCTGCGAAGGGTATGCCAGATCGTCGCACGTGAAACAGTATGGCCACATGATACTGCAAGCATTTCTTGCAGTTCATCCAAATAAAGGTCAGGTGTCTTTGTGATTGTGCCTAATAAGAACTGTACCTCAATCAGCACATTACCCACCAAAAAAAAGACACAGTCGCATACCTCAACATCAACATCCTGTAGTTGTCATTTGTCTCTCTGTTCCGTAGTCTCTGTCTGCTCTGTACTCAGAATACCCCCATGTGCCTTGAAGTACGAAACGATGCGCCTGACAGAATGTAGAGATATGTTGAGGGCCATTGCAGTTCGCTCGAAATCAAGAAATTTTGATAGCCGAATTGTAGCCTATTGAATCTCTGGAGAGATATGATGCCCTCGTGCCATGCCTGGAGCATGAAATCAAGGACTTTACAACCAAGAAAGATAACAGATGCAGCTTACAGAAGATTCCGGGACTGCAAAATTTCGAACTTTTGAAAATACACTTTTACACTTCCGGCTAGTCCAGGATGCAATCACCAGAGTTATCGGAGTCGAATGGTACCATTGAAGCTGAATTCTGGTGAGGCGTTGAGGTGGTATGGACGAGAGAAGGATACTGCATGTTTTGATATGTAATTTCTCACGCGGCCAACTTAGCCGAAAAAGACAGTAAACTTGATCTATCCTCCCCGTTGAGTTATGAGAGGAAGCACGCGGCTTCACATGGAATGAAATACTATGTTGAGGCGATGCATGCATTCGAGACAATGCTGTTGAAGATGTCTGAGTCATCTGATCCAGAGATTCATGGTGAGGGGATCACGACTCACAGCTATTCTTTCATTGATACCCTCTCAAAGCTCAGATCCACCACTTCATTAGTCCGGAAAAAACGAGAGCGATGATCCACACAATTACCAATGATACTATTCGTGATTCTCCATTGATCCTGATCCACACCATCTCTGGTCGCCTGTGCAACAAATCAGAGCAAGCTTCTGCTTTCGAAAGGACACAAATTTTCGCAGAGCTTACCTTGTCCATGACCATGCACATTGATCACATTCATATCAGACAGAAAATAGCAGAATACTTTCATTATGCCATGTTTTCACACAAGTGGGAAGATGATGAACCTCTGTTCGAAAAGGTCATCCAAACTGTGGTGTATGATCTCGAGGCATCTCCCACTAATGAGAAGCTCCAAATGTTTTGCAAGATCGTCTGAGAGGTGGGATTCAATTGGGCATGGAGTGATACTTGTTGTATCAACAAAGGGGATCACTTTGTTCTCCAAGAAGCGTTGGTCAGCATGTTCAAATGGTATGAGCGCTCTTTGATGACACTCATTTTCCTTTGTGGGGTCGGCCGTCATGCGTTGCGAGGTGTGCTGACGAAGAGTATATGGAATATGCATGCGTGGACACTACAGTCAACTCCCTCCTAACCGATAGCCTTCGGGAAAGACTGTAGGGTATGGGTTATTAGAGTGTATGGGTTCTAGGAGAGGTCCACCCAAAATTTACTATTGACCCACAACATAATTTATGCATAACCTAATGCTATTACCCTTATTTAGGGTATCCCCTTCTTATTCTAACCCTGAACTCACACGCTAACTCATTTTTTTTGTGTTGTATCTCCAAAACAAAACAAAATATAATATTATATACCTTTTTATGGTGCCCAAGGTTAGGGTTAGAAAGAGGTGCCACAAGTAAAGTATCGGTTATGACCTGTTTTTATATAGGGAAAATGCCCAGAAAAGCTATGGGTTATCAGGTATTGGTTATGTATGCAAAATCCCCGCAAACCAACTTGGGAAACCCAAAATCCTATGGGTTATTAGGGAGTATGGGTTATACCTGGTATCGGTTAGGAGGGAGTCGACTGTACAGGAGTACCATGCGTCAAAGGTGGTCCAATTCTACACCGAGGATTGGACACCCTACCTAGGTCTTACCATTTACAACCACAAGGACGCACCCGAGATCATTTCAGAGATGGAAAAAGCAACGGGTATCTCGGCACAGGCTTTGAGGGCGCTCTGTCCTGGGCTGGACAACATACACAAAAAACTTCGCCTGGCCTCCACACGACAGACCACGCGGGTGGAAGACGCAGCTTATTCATTACTTGGCATATTCTCCATGACCTTACCTATTACATACGGCGAGGGAGACCAAGCACTTGGTCGGCTGTTGGCACAGCTACTCACGAGTTCTGGGGACACAAGTATCCTCGCATGGACGGGGAGCTCTGGCAGCTTCAATAGCTGCCTTCCTAGCAGTATCACCGTGTTCAGCAATCTTCCGACCTCGCACATCCCGCCAACAGTCCCTGATAGCAAAATTGGAATAATTACTGCTGGATTGCGTTCGCTCAACTTCACCACAATTACAAAATTATATGACCAACTGAACAGGCTTTCTGTCCCATTGTTCGTGGGACGCCGAATGAAACTCCCATGCCTCACTTTCAAGCTTGGACCAATATCTGTCTCCCAGCATGGGTCGGAACGTGTTTTCCGCTCAAAGACAAATGTGCTTGGTGTCGTGGAGATTCAAGCTGAAGAAGATCTCTCCCAGTTGGGTTCTCTATACCTCATTCATCCCTGGATCGACTTTCTACTGGATCGACGCCCCGTTGAAAGTGTCACAGAGACCATTATGGAGGAGAACCCAGAAGAGAAAGCATCCCTGCTGAGCGAGTTACCGTCAACCGATATCGCATCACCAAGCCGCACGGCACGACTCCTTTCTCGCATCGGGCTGTCGTTTAGTGGTGCCCTAGGCTCTGCATCGCTTCGGTCTCCTTCGACGATGTCGCCCGCAGAAAAGCGGACGCGAGTCTTCCAGTTCCTTGCTCGGCTGCGGCAACCGTTTGGTGCGCTCTTACTCACCCCCACGCGTTTAAACGTGGATGAATACAAGAGGGTTTCTGCGGGGAGCTTGTTCAGGGTGCAAGTAAAGGAGATCACGCCAATAGTACTGGAAAAGCTGATACGAGGTGCACGAATGTTGGACGTCCTTTGATTCGGTTTTCCATGTGTTCCCATTCTTGTTTTACAGTGAATGTATTTGTGTACTCTACACGTTGTCGTCAATGACTGTAACTACTACGCGGATCGTGCCATGATATAGCTGACGGGCTTGCTATAGTCCTCGAGGAATATCTGCATACTAGGTTTGACTGTCGAAAATCAAGCTGTACATGACGGAGTTTTTCCAGACCCCGTCGGGCATAAAGGTGGACGGATCAGATCTGAGCAGGACAGTGTGAATGACACTGGGTGTTCGAAAAAAAGTGCCTATCTAATTGTGGTCTTTTTGTCTGCACCATGGCGACCCTCTGGAAAAGTCATTCGGAGAGCGTCGGTGATACGCATAGTGGCCCCGCATGGACAGATGGTCCCTCGCGTTTGTCACCATCGGCTTCACGAGTGCCAGCATGGGTATCATGTGCAAACGTCTCGGTACCCAATTCACCACTACAGGTATGTTTACATTTCACATGGTGTCGACATGGCTAACCTCACAGATAGTCGTGCTCACCACCACATGGTGTGAGCTCATGACCGTACCCGAACTGTTCCAATTCCGCCGCCTCGTCAAAGCACGTGACCACAAAGTGATGGCCATCTTGTTCCTCTTCTTGGGTGGTTTCACCAGCCACGCATTGGTAGACAAGATTGGATCCGCTGGCACACTTGGTGTCGGCACCGGTCTCCGATTCTTGATCTCCATATGGTGGTTGCTCGTCCCAGCCAAGAAGACCAAGCAATGAGTGCACGTTAAGGGTCCATGTCCACGCTGAGTATAGGTGCGCGTTGTGCAGTCGACGATAGGTGACGGTGTAAAACTCGGTTTTTGTTCAAAAGAGTAAGAAACTATGAGCGTAGATGAAGAAGACGATTCACGACGTAACGCCGTGTCGTATTTTTGTGGAAACATGATTCAAATGCTGTTTCATATACCTTAGGCATCCTCTTTTTCCTAGTGACATATGCATTGGTTTTCTCATGTAGAATCTTAGAGATGATACTAATTCATAGATGGCGTTTATGCCCTGATAGCTTTGGGCGACAATCAATGAAAACTGTCGAATATTGTCGCGTGCTGCAGTTCGCCGATCGCATCCAAAATGCTACTCTCAACAGGATTGCAAGGCTCGGCTCGAGTCACTCCTACAAGGCCGTGTAAATGGTACGTCGTTCGAAAACATGGCGCCTCAACACATCTTTCCTCGACAATGTACGACATCCATTGCGATCAGCCAAACGAAGTAACCGGATATGAAACCAACACACCGATATCATTGTCCAGGACCCTGCAAATCCGACACTCGACGACGACAGTATGCTGCACCACACGACACTTGTCTCCGCTTGAGCATGCATATCCGGCAGTAATACGATGCTTCGTGCTGTCGTACAGGTTTGTGCGTGGGTGGTGCCGCCGACGTAGAGGTAGCTGCCTGTTGGAGCCTAGTTGTCATTGTTCCCCCACACGCGTCCCGTCGCGTTTGGCAACATCGAGTGGATCTCAAGGGAGTTCTGACCGGCTGCTGCCAAACTGCGTGTCAATCCCTGGCTTGAATGTGGTCACGGACGTGTTTGAGAGGGGATGGGGCGCCTGCTCAGAGTAAGCGCGGTGGATGAAACGTCGGACCAAAAACGTGAGACCTGATATTCGGACATCCCGCGCGATAGAAAGCCGCTGAACGTATCGCGATCGATACTTTAGGGCGAAGTGGTGGGCTTGCAACCAATGGGACATGCGGTGCTTGTACCCAAGCTTGTGGTTGCGCCGAGATCGACTCCAAACACCCACACGCCACCGCGTGGACCCACAGCAGCTCAAGAAATACTGCGCGCTGCAAAAGTAGTGTCACGGTACCCTTGAACAGCATAGGCCAATGGCGGCATGGGCTCAGGATATCCGTGCCAACCGTGTGCTTCCGGGGGGTTTCGAAGCGCTGGCATCGATGGTGCCCTACTGAGTAAGGACCAGTTCGAAAAAGATCGCAAAAACACCTACTGCAGTGGCAAGACGGCGGCTACTATCCGCAATAGCGACCGAAACGAACTGTGGTGCAAAACGAGGCGGGGCTCAGTGCAAACATGGCGCGCACCTATCGTGGCTTCTTTGTTTGCTCTACCAGTTGCGTGTCGCGAATATTCGTGTCTGCAGTGATGGTGGCGATAGCGACCGAAATTAATCATGCCAGGCGCTGAAAAACACGAGGTGACCTATTTCAAGGAGGGCCACGTACCACAGCTTGTCCAGATACCCTCTTCAGTGCATGTCATGTCGTCGTCGATGATTGGTGCGTGCTGAGGAAATACTACAGTTAGATTGGTGCTGATTAGTGGACAAGAACTTCTCCGGCGTGTTGAAATTGACGCTGGTTACGAAGTGAATGCAGTGACATTTACAGCGAACGGCGAGCATCTCGTCAGTGGTGGTAATGGAGGTGTTCGAGTATGGCGAGTGCAAGATGGCGAACAAGTGGCAACGCTGCAATTGAGGGGCGTCGAGAGTCTCGCTGTCTCTGGGAACAGCAAATACATCGCAGCGGGGTCGTTCCTTGGCGAAGTGTCTGTTTGGAACGCGACTAACTACGAACAAGTCTTTTCTCACAAGATCAACTACATAGCAATCATCGAGGACGTTGATTTCTCGCCAGACTCGACTCAACTCGTCTCCGCCAACTATAACAACACAGCCACCATTTGGGACATCGCCGCCTGGCAGAAAGTGCAAACACTCGACCACGACAAGCCTGTCTATGCAGCCAAATGGTCTCCACAAGGCGACCGAATCGCGACAGCCACCGGGGATTCCGTTCGAGTCTGGGACAGGAAGAACGGGCGCTTACTCGTCAACATCGAAGTGGTGTTGAAACCGCAGTGGCGTGGTCTTCTCTGGTTCAACAACCACCTCTTCGTCAAAAACGAGGACAGCAAAATCAAGCAATTCGACGCATCCACAGGGTCAACCCTCTCGGAGTGGTCTGTTCCAAGCACTGACGGCAACTCATGCATTGCCATGCTGCAACACACGAAATTCGTTGCGTACTCTACAATGGAAAACATCACGATCTGGAACCCTTTGACGCACTCCCAGGTCGCTCTCATCTCGCAGGGAAGTCACGGACATTCACTGGCATTCTCTCCAAACGACCGACTTCTTGCAATCGCGACATCGAATAGCAAAATCATCATCAAAGACCTTAGTTATATCCACGTACGTTTTTGTATGAACGAGTTCTTCTTTCTCAATTGCACATTTGCAAAGGACCCAGACATTCACATTGAAAACGCTACTCTCCATGCGTGGAAACATGATCAACTCGCGGATGCGGAAGCGCTACTGACCACCGCAATTCTATCACCCAAGGATACTGCTCACCACGTACTCGCTAGTAGAGCTCTTGTCCGGACACGCCTACAACAGTGGGACGCGGCACTCATCGACGCGGAGAAAGTACGTGTCGTTTTACTCTCACAGACGCAGGCGCTAACGCCATTTTAAACCAAGTCCATAGAAATCCAGCCATCCGTCATCGGATACATTGCGAGATGTGTGGCTCTTCTTGGAAAAGGTGACATGCAAGCGGGATTTCGCATGTGCGACATTGCGTCCCTCTGGCATCCAGATTACGCTCCCACCTTCCTGCTCATCAAGGTATGTATTCTGCGTAATCCAATCAAGTGCTCTTCCGACCTTTTCTCTCGGCTAGGCTTTGGTCTTGTTCATGGGGGGAGAACACCAGCATGCGATGTCACGGATAGACGACCTCCTGGCTCTGAAGACCTTCTTCGACCCAACGTGCCGCGTAGTTCAAGTATGTGAGCTGAAAATCAGTAGCGTGGTGTTAATGTTCCAATAGGCATACATGTATTTCCTCCTTGGGAGCCTCCATATGGAGAGTAGCGACTATGAACATGCAATTCAGTCGTTTGAGGACGCACGAGTTAAACTCCCTAGCCTCACTCATGAACCACCATTGATACTATCATTGGTATATCCCTCACCATGTAATGTGTTGGAATTAATTCTCATCTGTGACAGATTTCGGGGTGGAGATTTGATGGTCTTGCAATCACAATTCAACAGCGATCATGTGAGGCCCTTTTTTCAGCAGGCCGTACAAACGAGGCGGGCAAGTCTGCGCTGCGCATGATTGATCAAAAGCCCAACAGATCTGAGTCTGTCAATACATGGGTTCTCAGTGAGCCACCCTTCTGTCATTTTTTCTACTCCACGGTTGACGTTTCACTGTAGATTTCATCCAACGTTGTCTTTCTACACCAACCACTGGTGATGTGAGCACGGCGACTGTTGAGTATGACTATGGATCGCACGCTGTGAGGCGACTATTGAGAGAGTGGGCAAGATTTAGACTGACGACTGGATCATGGAAAGGTGCGATGACTGCCGCAATCGGAGTGAGTATCTTTGCCTGCTATCGCCATAACCTGTGCGACTGATTTTTGTTTGGTTTGTAGTTTACGGTCCCGAGATCCAGAGTCTATCAAGTTATATGTGAGCATCTCGAAAAGACGAGCCTTGTAGTGGACGCGGTTGGATGCTTCCACCAAATGTGTACCGAGCTGGAAAAGGAAATGGGTGACAAGGATGTCAATTGGATTCAGGGTATGTGATCATGTGTATAATGCGGGCGACGTTTACATGTCTATACTCTATCAGACTTCAAATCTCGGTGCTGCAGGAAGCTAGAGGACCTCGGGGATAGTGCTATGAATACTGGCCAATATGACGAAGCCATCTCTCAGTACACGATTGCACTGTCACTAAATCCCGCCACCCCACAAGAGTTTCTAGGAAAGCGGAGCAGGGCATATACGCTCAAAGCGCAGTGGGGTTCTGCCTTGAACGACGCAAACGAAGTAGCTCATTTTCGATTCACTCTGGTTAGTGTGCGCTAACAGATATTTCTCAGGTGGTCAAGCTTGATCCCCCCTCCCCGTTGGGTTTTGAGAGGCAGCATGCAGCCTTACTTGGTATGAAACGTCACGATGATGCAGTACAAGCATTCGAGACGATGATCTCGAAAATGTCACAATCATCTAATCCAGAGATTCGTGGTAAGATAATCACGATGTTATGGATATCCTTTTGTTTACGCACTCTCACAGAGCTATCCCGCCACTACGTTAGTCCAGAAAAGACGAAAGAAACTATTCACACGATTATCGAGGACACCATCCGTGATTCGCCATTGGTGTTGATCCACACCGCTTCTGGTCGGCTCTACGACAGGTCGCAGCAGGCATTTGCTTTCGAGACCACTCCAGTCTTTGTAGAGCTCATCGCATCCACGACCACGCACATCGACAATGCTCGTATTAAACAAGAAATTGAAGGATACTATCGCTATGCCACGTTTTCACACAAGTGGGAAGCCAACGAGCCGCTGTTCGAAAAGGTGATTAGAATTGTGGTGTACGATCTCGAGGCGTCTCCGACCCATGAGAAGCTGCAAATGTTTTGCAAGATTGTCCGGGAGGCAGGATTGAATTGGGCTTGGAGCGATACGTGTTGTATCAACAAAGGGGACCATTTCGTACTTCAAGAGGCGCTTGTTAGCATGTTCAAGTGGTACGAGCGCTCTTCGATGACACTCATCTTCCTTCGTGGTGTTGGCCATCATGCGTTGTGGGGTGCGCTGACGAGGAGCATATGGAACATGCGTGCGTGGACACTACAGGAGTACCACGCGTCGAAGGTAGTCCGAATCTATACAGAGGATTGGACACCATACCTAGGTCTTACCATCGACAACCATAAGGATTCGCCGGAGATCATCTCAGAGATGGAGGAGGCGACGGGCATTTCTGCACGAGCCTTGATGGCACTTCGCCCTGGCTTGGACGACATACGCGAAAAGCTTCGACTTGCCTCGACTCGGCAAACCACGCGGGTCGAGGATGCAGCATATTCACTCCTTGGTATATTCTCTGCTTCCTTGCCAATTACGTATGGTGAAGGGGACAAGGCGCTTGGTCGGCTGTTGGCGCAACTTCTCACGAGCTCTGGCGATACAAGCATTCTTGCATGGACAGGATCATCTGGAAGCTTCAATAGCTGCCTTCCTCGCAGTATCTCCGTGTTCAGCCAGCTTCCAACTTCACACATCCCACGAGCCGTAGCTGCCAATGATATGGAAATGGTTCTTGTTGGATCACGTTCGCTCAACCTCGTTTCGGCCGCCAAGTTGTACGACCAACTGAATAGCCTTGCTGTCCCAATGTTTGTATGACGTCGAATGAAGCTCCCGTGTCTCACTTTCAAACTTGGGCCACTATCAGTCTCTCAGCATGGGACGGAACATATATTCCGGTCGCAGACGAACGGACTCGGGATTGTGGAGATCAAAACGAAAGAAGATCTCTCAGAGTTGGGTTCCCTTTATCTTGTCCATCCCTGGGTCGACTTTCTGCTTGACCGACAGCCCGTGGGGAGTGTCACACCAACCATACTTGAGGAGTCAGATATGGATGACAAGTCCTCTGTACTGGGCGAGTTGCCATCGTCCCCTTGGCCTTTTGTACCCACAAGTCGAACGGCGCGACTCATGTCTCGCATCGGACTGCCATTTGGTGGTCGGTCAGACGCGGCGGCAGGGTCACTCCGACCTCCTTCGACCGTCTCGCCCGCAGAAAGACGGACGCAAATCCTCGGGTTCCTTGCTTGACTGCGTCAACCATTTGGTGCGCTGTTGCTCACCCCTACCCGTCGGAACGTGAACGAGTACAGACGGGTCGCTGCGGAGAGTATGATCACGGTCCGAGTGGAGGAGATTACGCCGGCGGTGTTGGAGAAGCTGATACAGAGTGTTCGGATGTTGGACGTACTTTGACGGACGTGTTTCTTTTTCGTGATATGCTTGGAAGTATTTTCGGGATATGGTGCTCGAGTTTTGGTGTCAATGGGGACACGCCGTTGTAGGATCCTTGATATATTATTCACTCCAAGTTGACTCCACGCGGCCTCAAGAAGCAGTTTTGCCACTCTCAAGATGAATATTCCTTTGGTTGCATCCAAGTTTGAATGCGATTGGACCTTTGAAACGTGGTGCGGCCTGTACTCGTGTAATGATACTCACCCTAGTAGTGCATATGACCGTCGCCAGTCCGGCACAATCATTTTCAGCATTCGATTCTTTCTCAGTACAATAAACAAGTATTTCAACCAATCGTGATCTTTACATTTGCAATCGACTCGAACTCCGATTCATATAGTACACAAAGTTTGGAAGCTACCGGATGGAAATAAGTCAAGCCTGAAAAAAGTGTTGTGGACTACACAGTTCCTGGGTATGCAAGAGGGTGACAAGTAGTTTTGATTCAAGCCTTGTGGTCTTCACTTGATATTTGACTGAGGAACGTGGTCTGATTCAAACTCGTGTTTCTTTTCAGCTATGGCACTTGTCTCCACCGTCATCTGTTCCAAGATGAGTTCACTTGGATGAGTGCCGCAGAATGGTCGTAGAAGAACCTTATGAGCAGTACTTACATGCCAAATACAACGGAAAACCTTCACACATGCAGAGGGACCACCGCCGACGGACATCCTTCTCGTGTCCCGACTCCTTTATCCTCACATGCTCTCAGGTTGTCCGTATACAGATTCTCACCCTTCATTCATGGTACCGTCAGGTCAAGGGAAGGCTATCAGCACAGACAAATGCAATTCTGAAACACAGCGCTCGTCAGCATGTCGATGGGGTTGCAATATTGACCGGTCCAAGATCCGGTTACTATTTCGATCCAGTAGCACTTCCCCGAGGCATGTACATTGTTGGCCGCCGCTACTAGAGCTACTTCAACAGCGTGCACGGCTTGCGCAGCATGTACTGACGTATCCGCCTTTGATTTCATCAGTGTTGGTGCGGATCTACGAGACGTCTCACCCATGCTGCAAGTGGTATGTACATTCCGATCCCCCATACTGCGGCCCACCAGACAGTCGTTCTCATGGCCAAACATGGCCGTCCTGGCAACGCAATGAGATTATTTCTATCCTGCACAAGTATGCGACCACTTACATGCATAAACACCTGCTCCTTGTTCCCCCTCATCCTCGTCGACATGCCGCGACTAGATTGACGTCCCAAGGGCACGTGTCGGCACGCCGTGAATATCGGTGGGGCAGGAGGTGCGTGGGATGGGTAGATAAAGCCATGTACTGAGGCGAGCACAATGATCTTTGTTGGAACCGTATGTCTCCGTGCAGCTCTAGATTTCTGTTTTGGTGGACTTTGGTCCCAGCGGGGGGAGTACTGATGGTGGTGTGAGTCTGGTCGTTGGATAGTATGTCTCGAGAACGTGGGTCAGACAGCTAAGTTAGGAAGATATACAGACCTTGCTCTGAACTCCGGATGTTGTGTG